>VUQR01000509.1:0-19859 GCA_015108515.1 Hemichromis elongatus | reverse complement strand
ATATATAAATTATGATGATTTTAATTTTTGAAGGCATGCGAAGTGATAGATGCAGTTTCAGCACACAATCATTTCATCAGTCTGTCACCTTATCTCTTTGTCTTTTCATTTTCTCGCTCCTACTCTCCAGTGCTTGTATTGTCTCACGCAGCCTATTTGTCTGGTTTCCTGCATGTCTGACGTGCTCAGGGAGATCCTATCTTCTGCTCCCTGAGTGTTGGAGAAGAAACCTAAATAAGGGTGCCATTAACTTAGATTCTTTTTTTCTTGGTCATTTATTTTATCACCAAACAATCTCATATCTTATTGTCACCTCATGCAAAAACTGTTCTCTGTTTCTGTCAGGCTAGTCGGCGTTTGTGAGATTAACCCTGTAGCCCAGTCACACCGGAGTTTGTTGCAGTTTGGAGCAGGTTACTTTTGCAACCATGTTTCTGTGCTAAATAAAATACATAGGCGTGTATGTGTATGTATGTTTTATATACTCGTCAAGTTATTTTGAGACTGGAGACAGGATTATTATTTAAATGTGCACAAATGATAATATGCTGATGTGGAAAAGCTTTTTGTCTTTGCAACCTTCATTTCAACACTGCACCTTCTCTGACCAGCTAATCTAAAATCAAGGTCCACCTTAAAACCCAAGTTTGGGACGGTAGGCTTTCCACACCGTAATAGTGATATTAGGAGCAAAAACAACCACCTCTGTCTTCTTTTCACTAACATTTAGGAAGGTTAGAGTCCTCCAAGTACTTCTCTGCTCAAGTCACTCAGTGTGTAGTTTGTATGGAGGAGGCATCGTTCTGTTTTAGGAGCATATGCACCTGAGCATCATCTACATAGGAGTAGGTTCTAAGAATGAGAATGAGGGGCTGCAGATACAGAGAAAAGATGGCCGATTACTGATCCCTGTGGAAGCCCGCAGGACGATGAAGCCGAGGATCTGAGATGGTTTAGACTAACAAACAAAAATCTCTCCTGTTTTTACACGTCGACCTACCTTTTATGCACATTTCAGAAAGAAAGAAATCATGTTTCTTTTACAATAATGTTTTTTGTGGTACGTGTGGAGATTTCCTCTACGTATGCTTATGATGTGACATTTATCTGTTCTCTCTCTGGCTTGATTTTCCACCTGTCTGTGACCAGGTACAGGACATGTGTTTCAGCCAGGACAGTCGCTGGGTAGCCATCAGCACCCTCCGTGGCACCACGCATGTATTTCCCATCAACCCCTACGGCGGTGCACCGTGTGCCCGGACTCACATGTCCCCGCGTGTGGTAAACCGGATGTCACGCTTTCAAAAGAGCGCTGGATTGGAGGAGATTGAACAGGAGCTGAACAGGGCAGCGGCTTTAGGAGGAGGAGCGGGAGCTGGAAGTCTTGGAGGAAGTGGCTGCATCTTAGGTGGAGGAGGCATCGGTGGGCGCTGTAGCCCCATACCCGGCCTGTCCAGTAGCCCCTCAGGGTCTCCGTTACATGGTAAGGAGCTGGGAGGGAGAAGAAGTGAGAACCTGATTGATATTGTTTCAGTTTCAGCAGGATAGAGTTGTGATCAGAAGTATACAAACACACGACAGGCGAGGGCATGAATGTCCTGGTAACTTTGGGCTTCTGATGATTTGGATGTTGCTTTGTTTGTTTATCTTTAATCACTTTAAACAACAAGAAATGGAAGTACAAGTTTTAATGATGATAAACAGCAGGATGTGTCATTCAGTGTGTATCATAAAAAGTGTTTTAATTATTCAGCCGTTCACTAGTAACAATCAAAATATTAGAAAGCGGAGATGTAGGAGTTTTATGTGGTTGCCGGCTGTTAGCAAAGCAACAGCTGTGACTCCAGACATGCTCTTCCAGAGGGGACACATTAACAACCTGTGAATATTTTTGTAACATTTTTAAAAAATATATTATTTTTGATACACTCTGTATATTAGTGAGTGAGTAATAATGGTAACAGAGATGTGATGATTCTTCCCAAACTGGCACCATATGCTCAGAATGACAAGTCGCTTCCTGAGTTCTGTAAACTAAACAGTAATTTTCATGTAGTCTGGTTATGTTGACACGTTCGCATCCTTAGAGCAGACCATGAATTCCACCCAGAACTGTTTACCAGCTGTGACATACTTAGAAGTTTAGCCTCGAAAGTTCATCAGACGCTAAACTACGAGCTTTTATTTTTACTCGAATAGGGCAGCAAAGACAAAGAGTTTATATATGTTAACAAGAAATGACATAAATCCAAAAACACGTCTCTGTTAGTTTACTTATTTACTTCTCGCACCTTCAAAACTAAGTTTCACACTGACCCATGAAGTTTTATCCCCCTAATCGTAATGTCAGTGTGCAGCATGTTTACGTCATAAATGGCATAAATGTTTAACCTTTATTTATACCGATAGTTCAACTGAGTGGCTCATTTACAATAGAGACCTGTTCCAGACAAACATGTTAAACACTTTAGGTTGACTGTTTTTAACTGATCAGTTGACAGTTACATGTTTTCTATCAACAACCTAATTCACAAACAGCAAATGCAGTCAAACCAATGTTACAGTTCTTTGTTAGTAGCGTCATAGCTGTCATGTTAGTGGTGCTTATTACACTTTTCTCCACGTCTGCAGGGAATCTTTGTATAATGTAAGATAAAACCTAACCAAGTGACCAACGCCACATGTGGGTGGTGTTGTATGTGTTAATTACCTTGTGGCTGTGGCCTGGTGTTATATGCTGTTGTAGGCATAATAGAAACAAATGCAGCACTGGGCCTTTTCCCTCCTGGGTCGCCACTCTTTGTTGAGGTCATGTTTTCTTTTTTCTGTAAGTAAATATGTAAGTTCCTCAAGTTTTTCTATTTCTTCAGACATGAAATCTCCAACCAGGAATCTGCTGTTGTCTCCAAGTCCTCGTATCGAGGGTATGATTGTCTTTCCTCATATTGAGGGAAAAGTTATTTTTCTCTCACTGATCCATTTGAAAACTGCAGCACAAATGTACCCAGAAATGCATACGAGGAAACAACTGTAGTGAGCAGGCCGATGGCAGTAGCCGGGGCCTCCGTGATTAACACAACACTTGGTGACGTTCCTAGGGCAGCGCACATTAGGTCTTCAGATGGGTCTGCAGTCACTGCATACATACGGTGTAGATTTATTGTAAACATTTCAGGCAACCTTTGCGTTCACTAAGACGTCTGTGTCTGTCCGCGTGACGACCGTAAGCGCGACAGTCGTTCTTTTTCAGCACACATCTTTCCATCTGCAAGCATTTTGTCGTGGTCGTGCCGTGATATAAAAACGGTGAGCTAAATGGAGTGTTACCTCAGGTTAGAGATTGCTCTGTGTGTGTGTGTGTGTCTGTGTGCATGTGTGTTTGTGTTTCCAGTGACTGGTTGTTACAGGAGCCACTTTTCCAGGGACTCTGCCACAACCTTGTCTCCCTTGTTTGTCAAACACTATTGCAGGCCACTCACACTAGCCGTGTGTACCTTTCTGGCAAAGATGCACACTGATAAATACAGACTTTGTGTAACCTGCACTGTTTGACCCCAAAGGTGTTACTTGGAGTAAATTATCACAGTTTTTATTAGTCATGGTCTTCCTGGAATATCGCTGAGCTTTGATAAATGTACTGCTGCCAGCAGATAACTCGATAAACACTTCAGAGAACCAAATGACTGGGAATCAGTTGGTGGGTAATTTTGCATGCTATAGTGGAACAGGCTTGAACTTAATTTATGTTTGTTTCGTGACATAGTTTTCATCTTGCTGCAGTGGAAACATGCTCCTAAACGTTAAAATACTGTAACAAGTAGTTCATTAACTTCAAAAGTGAAGGTCATGCAAGCAGATGTGTGATCTATTCCACAGAGCAGTGTGCTCCTTTGGATATGTGCACATTTTTTGATTTAAGAGAGACACACACTGTTATTTATCCCATGTTGTGTTCCAGCAAAAAGTGTTAATGTGCTAAAGTAAAATATTTAGATGGGCAGTTTTGTTTTAAACTAACCTCTTGCAGTTGGAAGATAAATATTTAAAATCGTGTCTTATCATATCCAACAGCTTTCTCACTGTATCCTGTGACCAGGCTTTTTTTTATCTGATGTATTCCCAATACCATATCAGATGGACTCACTTCACTTCACTTTATCTTTTGCTGGATGTTATTAGCTCAGTGGATGTTGTTGCAGTAGTTTTTTTTTTTTCAGTTATTTGAACTGTCAATATGAAACATGTGTTTAACCCGGAGGCATTACTAGCCTTATAGTTCTGAGTACAGCTGATTCGATGCCGTTCTCTCCTGTTCCCGTTTCTTCTTCTGTGGTTCGTGACGTGCAGCGGCTCGTCTGCTACGATTGCTCACTTTCAGCGCAGTCGCACCCTCCTTGATTTACTGCTTCAGTTAAGTGCGTTACGCTGTGGCATCAACATAAACGCTGTTTCATACCATATTATCGGTTGTTGCTGTGGATGCGTTGATTTCTATCACTGGATTATTCGGATGCTCACATGCGGCGGAAATGCGATATCACAGTCCGGTCTCAGTCTTTTACTTTTGTCTGTTTGTTTGTGCAAATTATACGCAGTTTAAAAACACGTATTTCAAAAGTGGGGTTGAGTTTGTGTGGCACTCTAGCAGATTACTGCTGCTTGAGGTCAATCGGCTGGACCGCTAAAAGACAGTATAAATATTTAGAGGGTTTAGCGTCATTATAACAAAATCCATTAAATTTTTAGGCGTTTCACAATGTTGAACACAGGCGTTCTCTGGCTTTTTTTTGTTATGTGTTTGCAACACAGTTGTAATATAATGGCAATAATTGCCATAAATATTATAGATGTAAAACCCGATCCATGCCCTTCTTTCCCTTAAGCTGCACCCGGGCACTGTGCACACCAGAGGTCTGCAAAATAGCTGACCAAAGATGCTGGACTGGCACAGGAGGTTTCAGGGTCAAGTCTTACTGTTATCTGCCAACCTCACATACACACTCCTCAGAGACTGTGCCCTTGCTTTCTTTGTCCTTCCTGTCTTCCTTGTGTAGATCCCCAACCCCCACACCACACACAGACAGACACACACGCACACGTACATGCATGGAAATGCACACATTCCTCCACGGTGTGAAAAATAGTTCATCAAACATTAAAAGGATGTCTGGAGAGTCACTGCTGTGCTGCGATGAGAGACAGAGGAGCACAGAAACATCAAAGTGGGCTAGGAGGTGAAAGTGACTTAGCAAAGTAATGAGGTGCAATTGAGGAAAAATGAAGAAGAGATAGAGCAGAAGCAATACGGGTGGGAGGGGGTAGGCGACCGAAGCAGGGAGAAAGAGATAAGTTTGTAGTAGCGGTGCTGAAAGCCGGGGTCTCGGGGAGCGTGGTCGTAAATCACACTTTGGTTTCAAAGGAGAACATTAGGGCCACCTGTCAACAATTAGTCCACACAGGGATACCTCACTCTGTGTGTGCGTGCGCGTGAACATTTGAAAAAGATCAGCTATCTACGGCAGCGATAGCTGTGGTAAAATATGTAAAAACGAGCAGGTTAGCATCTCCCTTTGGAGAAGCTTTTAAGGGTTAACTGTAATGTTTGATAGCGTCGGGTCGGCTTTCACGCTCCTTGTATCGAGGTGTTCATTTAGGAATTGCCAAAAAGTGCCTATTTCAGTAAGTCATTATCAGTTCACCGGTGACCTGTGGAGGAAGGTCGTTTAGGTCTCTGTCTAGTTTTTTATTTGTTTTAAAGATAAATTGCCTCCTGCCGCATGTAAATTTAGAAATCCAGCCCCAACTGCCACCAGCGTTGATAAAACTCCATAATTTTCACCGGATGCAAACACATCGAGTCACATTTGCTTTTGTGTTTACCTTCCGGCCTGTTTTTGCAGGCCGGGTGTGAATTTTGGGTAGCGAATACGGTTTTCTTAGGCTGGCACAAAGCAGCAGGGTGAGGCAAGCTGGGGCCGGGCCACCTAGCCACAACAGCTGCCCTGTGATTGTCGCCAGCGAGGACAGCGTTGATTTTTGGGAAGGAACTGTAGAAAAGTACACATCCTTCTCAAAGCTGCCAGCCTCAGGCCACCGGCACACCTAAAAATAGAGCCTGCAATTGGCTGGCTTCTTGTCACTGTTAAAATCTGAAATGGCTATTTATGTCCTTGTGTACAGCTCTTTTTTCCTCTCCCCTCATTTTTTTGTCCCAAAGCCCGTCCTCTGTGTGATCAATGTATTGTCATTTGAGGTGATGACCCATAATGTGAGCGTCCCATGCTGTAAAAGTGCGGTTTGTCTGCGGCGCAGCTCATACAAGGCTAGATTAGTAAGTGCATATTCTCTGCACAGGGCAGAGGTTATTGAGGCTATACCAGGCACATGGCAGCCACTGCAGACGTTTTATTATTCAGATGTCTTTCAGCTCCAACCACAGTACTGTATAATACAGCAGTGTGTAGAGGGAAAAAAAAACAGCTTGATCATAATAATCTAAAAACCCTCTTTGATTTTCGGTTTTTCTTTGACTTCATATTTTTACTGTGCCGTATTTTTGAGCAGTGCCTAGAGATGAGGTTTTTATCTGCTGATTTAAGGGTCAGTTTCTCTGCTGTCCACATGAAATGCTGTGAAATGTCCCGGCTTTCCCCTTTTCTGCAACATGTTTATGACAGTTATGACTCGGTGTGCATTTTTTCACATGCTTGGGTGCCTTTCATTGTATACATAGCACCAGTAATACACTTCCCAACCATAAAACATCAACACAGGGCTATTAGTCAGTGCAGCAGATTTGTTTCCCCGCAAAGCGGGAGTCCTGGTGGTCCGATCATAGGGCCATCTGGGCCCTGGCGCTGGTTCAGAGAAAGAGGGGGAGGCGAAAAACAAGGTGTGACGGGAAACTGTTAATTCACTTGTTGATAAAGGGACACTTCCTTTCTGCTATTAGAGGCTGACGGGTTGCTTATTTGGGTTTGGACTTTTGTTTTATCTCTCCCTCCTCCTCCTCCTCCAGCGCTCCCCTTCGTCAGTCATCGTCCCGTGGTGAAAAACACCGACGCTCTGCTGAAGTCGATGCCAAGGAAACATTACCTCATGACTGCTGGTGTGTGACACGTATGTGCACGGCCTCGCGCTGACCCTGTTTTTAACAGTATAGTTTACCTTAAGTTAAACAGTTGCTGCGTACAGACAGAAAATGTAGAAAGTTTCACCCGGAGCATTCGTAGGACCGCTGTCGATGGCTTTAACAGAGGGGGCCACGATTTTAATTTCAGTGACGTGTAAACTGCACGAACCAGTCGCATGGATTACTTGTCCAGACTTTAGTCGTCATAATGAGCTGTTCTCCTTGGATCGGTGTCCGGCCTCAGGCTGAGTTAGCCAGCCTTTGTAAAGCGACCGCATGCATGCCATTTTATTCTCATATAACATTTTTATTTTATTTATTTTTGTATTCTCTGTTGTGGTTGTACCATCTATACCATCTCTGTGGCTGCTGACCTCACCCAGATATCAGCGCCATTTAGCTGACACACGTCCAACCTCCCAGATGAATGGACACGTACTTTCCAGCCATCCAATGCGGTTCCTTCTCCCGTGTGGTGAAACGATGGACACGCGGCTGTAAGACTCAATCCGTCCCTCGTCCCCTGTAACAACCAAAAAGTGTTTATCGGTCAGTCTCTTTCATATCTAAAATGAAAGGCTCAAACTTGTTACATTTATTCATTGTGTTGTCACAGTGTCCATAACCTACCAAAATCTATTCATTGGTTTATATTAAAGCTCATGTTCATTTTTTTTAAATGAAACAGCGATATACAAAAGAACAGGATGAACCCAAAGTAAAGTTTTCAACTTGATAAAATCGACGTTACATAAATGAGATAACTCAGATTTCCAATTTAAATGTAGAATTTTCTCAGACAGATAAAAGTAAACTTTGTACTCCTTAAGTTGTCAAATGTATGTAAAAAGTAATATCTGTTGATAGTTAAACTGTGTAAATATCTTTGTAGAGGGACGCCGTTGGGTCAACAGAAGCAAGTTATTAATAAAGCCGCGCGTCTGCACGCCTCCGTGCTTTGACCTCGGTGTAGTGTCGTCGACGCGACAAACGTCGGTTTATCAGTTGCTTACCTTTCTTTGACCTTGTCCTAAATTTTCTGTACACCCAACAACAACACAAGGATGCACATGGTAGCACTCTACCCTGACATGTAGTCCAGACATTTTATCAATGACGGCAACATTGCTTCCTGTTCTTTATCCTGAGACATTTGTATTGTGCTTGTGTGTCTCAGCTGAACGTTAGAAATAGATCAGAGCAGTCGAAGAGTTTGGGAAATATCAGGGCAAAAGTCAGACAGCTGAATAAGACAAAATAAACTTTTGAAGATGTAAATTGTACAATTGTTACAGAGGGAAAGAAGTTGTTAATTATTTCAACAGTGGACTGTGCTTTATTACCACAATGATCCTCCGTGTGGCGCTGTGTGGTCAGGATTGCCAAGGCTCTGCAGAGGGAGGAGCAGGCGTGCTCCGCTGAGAGGAAAGGACTGGTAAAGCCTGACTTGTTGCTGTAAGGATTTCGCCTTGATACAAATCTAACAACACAGAAAAAGCAGGGTAATTTCTCCGGACCCTTTTTTATGAATGGTCACTTCCTCCAGCTAAAACAACTTGCAGCCCTCCTTTGTAGGTTGTGTTTTTTTAAAGGCAGCCTAAACACTCATCTGGTGAACGTGGGGCCCTCTGCTTGACCTCTCTGCTCCTTCTCAGTATAAACATGTTTAGAAGACGCAGATGCATTTGAAATGGGATATTTAATATAACAGCAAAGAGGATGACTCTTTATTTCTTCTCTGAGCAGCCTTTGTTTTTTCGTAATTCACGTCTTGTATTGGTGACACGGAAACCAGCTTCACCTCTAAATCCTACTGTACAGATCTTAATAATTGAAATGACAAATTACTTGTCAGCAGGAAATAGGAATTGGCAAATGGCTTCCTACGAGGAGCAGATGTTCTTTTAAAAGCATTTTTTCCCCTCAACCTGCCATGCAGTCGAGAGGATTGGTACATTACTCAGTACATGTGATTTAACAGTTGTGTGCCATCAAAGGTGGGCTAGTGTTTGCGGATGGTGTTTGTTGCCGGCTCCGGCGGCAGGATTCTCCCTGCGGTCGTCGGAGGAGCCAGAGCCCAGCTTGGCTTGAGTCAATAAACGGAGAGCTCAGCGTAAAACCACACAGCAATCGAACAAGCTGTTTACCCTGAAAATTAGCCTTCCCCTCTACTTTTAAGGCTTTTAAACCGACCAAAAATACACAGCACGAGCAATATGTATCTTGGCCAGCACTCGGGCTCCGCCAGAGACCTCTGTCCTCTTTATAGGAACCCTAATAACTCAGGCTGCGTAGCCACTAACCCTCTCGTCACCGGCCGCTCGCCGCTGCACTCATCATTATTTGATTTGCAAAATTGTAAGGTAGAGATAAAGAAATAAAGCTGGCTTGCCATTACACACAGGCAGCACTTGTGGCTTACAGCTTATTGCCTGCCATGTGAGCAGCGCACGCTCTGAAAAGCCAAAGCCGTCCATTGTCACAGAAATCGATAGATTTTACATCCGGCTTTTGTTCTGTGCTGCACACGGATCCTTATGCTTAAAATTAATTTCTGTATTCATTCTGAAGCTTAATTCCTTCAAAACGTCTCTATTGGTTCATCTTTGTTAATGCAGGGCGCTACAGGGTTAGTCACCCGCCCGTGTAAAATATTACAGTACACCTGCATTTAAAAAAAAACAAACTATGAGTGTCAAACATGTTGCTGCTAAAAAATTCTCTCAGCTAAAACAGATTAATTCCTTGAATAAATCTAATATTTTCTTCGTATTTCAAATCAAGCTGATTATTTGCAGTAACAATATTTGAGTTTAAAGGTGCATGCCTTGTATATTTGTGGTCCTGTATTTCATGTATTATCCCTTCTTTGCTCTTAGATTCGTTGTTTGCTCACAGACTGAGTGTTTTTGACACGCTGTTTATTTAGACTGGGAAGTCAAAATCGTGCCGGCTGAGCCCAGATCAGAGCGACCCGCCGGTTCTTACCAGCTCTTCAAATAAGAGCTTCTGCCTAAGCTGAGGAGAACCGCAAAAAGAAGCCAATCAGCGTGAGATCGGGGGGAGAAACATATGTCTGCACCTACTTTCCATGTTTCTGTTTGTGCGTGTGCGTTTCACCGCCGTAGGAGGTGGATGCTGGTCTATTAGTGCAGACGAAAAAAGACAGGCACCGCTTTGACAAAATAATTAAAATACCACCCTCCTTCAAGAAGAGAGGAAACTGAACTCTGCAGGAATGAAAACATGATGGTGGTGAGGATATGTTAATGGTTTTAGTTGGACTTCACCGGCTTCTTCCACTGGCTGGTGAATACAGCGTGAGGCGGCCGTCACAGTAATGCAGACGTCTCATTATCTCCTCTCTGTCTGTCTTATTGTTTCCTCTGCCTTATACAGGGGGAGGCAGACAGAGTGACAGACGCAGCCAGTCTCCTCTCTGACCAGGAAGGTCAGCGTTTCCTCATTTAGCTCCGGGCGTCCGCGGATCTGTCTTTAATCATGTACGCTAGCACACTTCTATTTGTTTATTTATTTATGTCTTTATTTATTTATATTTGGAGCAACTGTTGGAGTCTATAGAGAGAGACGGGGGAAAAAATGCATACTGAAAGTGTATCGCAGTACCTGTTTGATGTTGACCAAAACCACACACACGCTTCTCTGATGATCACACACACAGGGGAAAATTCTTTTTGCAACTGATTTCATTTTTCTGTCATTTTTTGCTCGCTGAAAATTTGATTTTAAAAAACATTTTGGCCTGACACAAACATGCTGGATATTATTCAAATGCTACAAAAAAATAAAGTTTAAATAGGTAAAGTTTAACTTACAAAAATAAAGAGTGGGACTCAAAAAGCTCAATTTTTGGTGCTCCGATCGTTCACGCGTTGCAGATGTTTTATTGATTGTAATAACATTTATTTTGAAATGTTATTTAGAATTTGAGCATTCAGTCAAACCCGTCGTCGACCAGCGGCGGTGTTTTGTTTTGGTGTGCGGCGTGAGCCCACACCTTACCAGCCTCCTTCTGGTTTCCCAAACATCTAACGATTGCCACGACCATCCCATCTTTACCGGCTCCTTCACCCCAATCGGATGACAGATACACACTCGAACGCACACGGTTGAAGTGTGGGGTGTCATCTGATCCACTGGAGCCGTGTAACCCCCCACCCAGCTCCTCTAGCTGGCGACTCGGTCCCGTCTGATGAAGCCTTGTAAATACTGACATGCTGTAAACTTGCGGATCTGATTTCAGGGTGCTGTTGATGTGTGTTTTTGTATTTGTGTGCATTCCTTTCACCTGATAGTTGTTAGTTAGAAATGCACATACGTGTTCTTAGACGTAGACACGTTCCGCTTCTGCGTTTCTCTGTTTTTTGTTGTTTTTTTCCCTCCTGCCCGCTGCTTATTTCCCTCTTCATTACAGAGCCGACTGCTCTAAGCTCTGAGCACACTGCTCCGTGGCCGTACAGCCCGTTTGACACTAAGAGCCTCGCTTTTTCTTTCTTTTGTCCTTTTTCTTTTCTTTTTTTACCTCCTGATGTTTTTTCAATGGAATTTAAGAAAAAGAAAGAGCGAATCGTGTTCGGGCATTTTTTCCCTCTGTTTTTGCTGTTGTCGAGTGTCTGTTTTTCTAAGCTTCCTGACATGAGAAACTTCAATAAAAATACAAAATGTTCAAAAATTTTCCCAAATAGGGCCGTTACTAAAAGCCCCCCGTTAGCTTGCGGTTTGGGAGCTGGAGACCGGGCAGGAAGCCATTTTCACACAGGCCGGCCTGACCTCGACTCTTAACTCTGACTGAAAATAGCAGACGAGCGAGATCGCTGTACAAAGAGCAAAGAGAGCGGCGTAAAGGGAGAGCTGAGGAGAAAGATACCTCTGCAACATTACCTGAGAGAGAACGAGAGGAGGAGAAACAAAGGCTTCTGATGGCTTTTCCACCAGTCTTCCGATTCCTTTGCTAAACAGTAAATCTCGTGAAGTTTATTTTCTTTGCAGCATCTGTGTTTTATAAGGGCTCTTTTAATTTGTTTTTACTCTGTCCAGTGGGGGATCCCCGCTCCTTTCTTTTTTACTCCCCTTTGTGTTTGACCCTTTTTATTCTTCCCCACAGTCCATTTCTCTCACTTTCTTGTCTTCCCTTCTGGTTTTCCTCTCTCCCTCTCTTTCTCCTCCTGTGGAAGTGAGTGTTTTAATAATGGCTCTTTTGGGAATTGGAGATGGGAGAGCGGCATTTTCTTCTTCCCTGCTTTAATCTCTCCCTCCTTTAACATTTCTTGGACACTTGCATTGTCAGTGGTAGTGGCTTTGGGGACAGACCGATGCGGGTCAGTTATTGCGGAGCTACTTTGAGTTTTGGGGAATTCTTGAAAACTAGATCAAACTCAATATAGTCCACATTTTAATGGTAAAGCAATACTTTTTTAAATGTTTTGTGTGTTTTAAATAATGCCATCTTTTTCATCATAAAATTTGTAAAAGGATTTTTTTTTACAAAAAACACAGAAAGTGTCAGTAACTAGTAAGCTATAAATATAAACTACCTTTAAATGAAATTGAGCCAAAATTAAAGAGCAATAAAAAGAGAATCTTTGATTCACCGCTGATGATACTAAAATAAAATGTTCTAATTACTACTAATAAAAACTAATCCAGTTCAAAGCCCGTATGAAAAAGCCCAGTGTGAGGCTCTAACACAGAAAACGGCCTGCGGCACACCTTCCTGAGCTCATTCTCTAACTTGTTTCCTTCAAACATGGGTGTACATATCAGAATCAGTCAAACGTCTCCATCAGTGACGAATAAAACCAATTCTGCTGTTCGGTGACTCGATGAGTACGTGCTGTGATTCCTTGTCTCCTTTCCTCCAGTCTGATCGGTACTTTTCCGTCAGTGTCAGCATTTACTCGAATATACTCGTCAGGATTGTTAAAATAACCATGACTCTCAGCTTCTAAACACATGCTTTCAGCTCTACAGTTGGAAAAAACAGTTGTCTGTATTCATAGAGTTGTGTAGTATAGCTGAAAGTTAATAACAAAAATAACCAAAGTTTATGTTTTTTGTTGTGTTTTTTTTGCTAATACCTGTCACTCATACTGATGCAAAAAGAATGGGGGGAAAAACACATTTCCATAAAGTACACCTGCTTATTGATTTGCCTAAATGAATGAATGACCTGAAACGGCCACAGCATTAAAGAGACAGCTACGCCCACGCAAGGCCAATGATAAGGTAGCGATCATCAGGCATGAGCAGATACAGCATTTATAAAGTTTTCCCATTCATGATGCTTTACAGTTGAATTGTTAAAAGATTTTGGTGCTCTTTGAAAATTTCCTACATGTCCATATAAAAACTTTAGTGTGAAATATTTAGTTGGATCTTAATAAAATCAAAATTAGCTTTATGTGTAACACTGATGTACTAGTAGCAAATAAAATGATCGGTACGTTCTCGTAGAAACGTTCTCCCTTGCACTTTGAACTAATGTATAAGAAGAAGCTCAGAAAAGAGCTTCACAAACCTCCCGCAGCCTCCAGATGCTCGACGTTTACACCCACTTCATGTCACGATTGGCCGTTGTGCGTAATCAGACAGCAAACTCTTTTGATGTGTTTGTGGCTATGTGAAGCATTCAAGGCTGTTTTGACGTTTACACCATTGACATGTTTTAGGCATGTAAGGTTTGACACCCAGCTCTAATTTATGTAGGCTGTGAAATCCACTTCCTGTGTGTCCGAAGCTACTCCACACAGTTTAATGTGCTGAAGTTTGACCAGTTTGTGAAATGATTTAAATACGTCCCTGGTTTGGTGACACAGTGCTATTGACAGAAACGACGCTCTTCACAATTTCAAGTGTATTAGTGTATGTGTTAGGTCTAACTAGATGGTCGGGTTACTGGTTGTTTGACCTTTAAAGGGTTCAACAAAGTATCAGAGCAATGAGTAATTATTCATGAAAAACTGGACAGTGTGTGGGTGTCTTTGTGTCTGCAGACAACCACAAAATTAATTCCACGGTGAGAGAATAGTGCTCAACACTTTGAGCGCTGGCGGTTTTACACTGTGTGGGATCAGGCTCCAGTCCAGTCTGAGCGTGTATAGTCTTGCTGGTGTGTTTGTTTATGAGATCCTGTGATGAAACCTGCCTCACCCAGCCGTTAATCCCCAATGAGTTTTACTGGCTGATAGTGATCCATCATCCACATGCTGTTTTGCAGAGATTTTTTTTTCTCCACCCTGACAAGATACGTTCTCTACAACACTTTGTTAAGCTCGTGCAAAGTTTTTGTTACGCGCTGAAACGGCTGCTATTTGCATTAAGACAGAGGCTTTTTATCTTTTTGACCATGAAACGGGAAGTAAGCAAAGGAGGAATATCAGCTTCTGTCCAGAAATGTCTTCAAAAGCAAAAATCATAAAAGTATTCCCATACTGGGACACTGTCTCCTTCTCTTTCTCTGCCCGTCTGTCTCACAGCTGCAATATCATCCTCAAGTCCAAGGTCTCTCCTAGTTCCCCGAGCATCACTCAACATGTCACCTGCTTAACCTGCTGCCTCCTAACACTCCCCATCTCAGTTCCCCTCCAATTCAGTTTGCTTTTCTTTTTTTTTCCCCACCGACTGAAATATCCTCTCTGGCAGAACAATTCAAATAAGACACAGTGTTTGCTTGGGCGCACAGTCTTCAGAGCTTGTCCTTTCGCACATCGGCTCCAAGTTGCAAGCCACCTGCTTGTATTGGATGCAAATAGGGTATTAAAAGAGGGGAGAGAAACATGAGATAGCGTGACACGGGGAGGCTGAGGAGAGAGAAAGAGCGCGAAGGATAGAGAGAGAGGCTTAATGTGAGAAGAGAATGCAAATGCTGTTGAGACAAGGCAGGATGGATGCAGGAGTGCTGGATGGATGGTTGGATTAGGGGAGAAAGAAAGGCGAGGGTCAGGTGTTGGTATGACTTTTCGACAGGGTCAAGGTTTTTCTCTGGACGACGGCAATGGAGCTGGATTTGCATTGATGGATCTTCTTTCCATGGGGATGTCATGTATCAGTGCTTGGGTACATCACGCCCCAGTCATTAATCAAATCATGGCCTCCGTCTAGAGCTATCTGTCTGCCAGACGCTTCTCATCTGTCTACCTTGTCTTTCTCTTTGTAGTAGACTTGCTCTGCTTCTCGCTTGTTTTTTTTCTGCACTTGTAAATGATTTTAAACCACTTTAGATAGCCGCTGCGGGGACACGCGGGAAGTTTTTAAAGTTAAAATGCAGCGTGATTGTGATTAAAAACAGAGGCCCAATGTAATAGTTTGCTGTGCGATAGTATCAGTAAGGAAGTGGTGCCGGAGTAATGACTGTATGTGCGCTCTGTTGTCTTAGGCACATTCGATTGTTAATAAGTCCCAAATCTGACATTTTACACTCATGTGTGCAAATAGTTACAAAGACTGCTTACACAATAATTTGTTTATAAATTATTGATATAAGTAGAGCCGTGCACAGGCCTGATTTCCACTCCCACTGTTTACCATAGTTGGATGTAGACACACCCTTAATCAGTTGTTTGCATACATCTGCTCCACCACTCTGTCTATGAAAATAACAGCAAAGAAGAGAAGTTTCACATGATTGCGTCGCCAGAGATCTTTTAACAGGTCCAAAGCATACAGCCTTACCCAGCTGCTACCTGGAGTGTTTATCTGTGTACATGCAGCAGTAACACTCGCATCAGGTTTTGTTTTTTAGCTTGAAATGAAAACGTACAGGCTTATCATGAAACCCTGAAACGCTGATGGAATTTGTAGTATATAGGATTTGAAGGCTGTGTATGCAAAATAGCGCTTGTATTTTAAGCTAGTGGGATCAGATCATCATTAGCGATCAGTGATTACATTTTCTGTCAGATTAAATATTCATTTTAACCACCCTGTCTGTCAGTGCTGTGACCTCTGCAGAGGTCGATGCCCACACTCAGTGTTTGGAGGAAACGCATCCAAATAAGCAACTAAAGTTTCTTGTATTCCTTCTCTTGCTCTGGTGGTTCGTGCATACCCCAGCTCCAGTCTCCTTACAAAACTGACAGGAGTTTGTTTTATTTTTGTCATCATATTGCATCCACACTTCCTGTTTGTCACAGAGTTGGTCGTGAAGTCTGATATTACATAATAGAACCTAAACCTTCCCTTGATAAATGTGCCTCATGCCGTTCCCATTCAGTGAGAATGTCTGCAGACAGACACACACACACACTCCCGTCTGCCTCCCACCAGTTCACATATCATCTTCTGTCGGTCCGTGATCTCTAACACGGCCCGTACCAACTCGTCTTCTGTGTCTGGGGGCTTATGACAGCTAAGGACCCCTCAGCCCCGAGTGACGGTGCAGTGTTGACAGCCGGGTCAACAGCGATCATTACCCCACCATCTCAGTTTAGCCACACCTGTTCTACAACCTAGTGTGTGCGCCTTATTTTTAAGAGTCACGGCTGACGAAGAATAATCCATCGGGGGGGTGGGGGATGCGTGCACGGAGGATACTAAATTCACTATCACCCCCACGCACAATCCTCCCGCTCCGCTCAGCTCCCCTCTTAGCTGAAGCACCATTATGGCTTTTCAGGCTGTTTCCTGTACAGATTCTTTTTTTTTTTCTTTCCTCCCTCATCTGCCCTACTTCCCCCAACACAAAAGGTGCTTGCCCAGGTTCAGGGGGTGTGTAGCACTTTTAAAATGTGAATGGCTTTCAGGAGTTGCCTGGGTAGGCAGTTTGACCAAGAGAGGAGCAGAGGGAAATGAAGGCCAGGTCTGTGTAATGGTCTGCTCTCCCCATGCGAAGGTCACGCCGCATTGTTGGCCAGCGGAGGTCTAAAAGACGGGCCTTTGGAGGACCACAAAGCAGAGCTTTGGCAGCACTAATGAAACTCAGAGCTACACGTTAATGATCTAAAAGACTGGACCAAAACACTCAGCGGTCCCCTTTCCGCTTGCATTCAGCCTCCTCTTGATCGCTCCTTCCAAATAATGACAAGGCACTCTCCTTCTCTACCTTTATTGTAACCTTTGATGTCTGCCTTGTTTTCTTTGTGTCTGCGTGCCCCCTCCCTCCTTTTCATTCCTTTATGTTACGTGACTGTCACTCATCTATTAAGGCAACAAATGGAACAAGGAAAACATTCAGAGAGTGTATTGTGGTGCACCCACAGGTTTGCTCTTTATTCCTTTTGAAAGCACTTGAACTTGGAATTTTCCTTGGGCCACCTTTTGAATCGGGAGGGTACTTTTTAAAATTTTTATTCCAGCATTGTCATAGGATTACAAAACATAGTTGCATTGTAATGCACATTTCCAAACCCCTATAGTTCAGTGTTTCATTTGTGACTGTTTATTTGTAATAGTGTCTTTTCTCATCGTGTTAATGGGTGCCCTCACTCATAGTACTGAAAGGGAAGGCGGTGTCATTGGCATGCGGACGGTTCTGATTTTGTTTATTTGATTTTATCAATTAAATAAGGTAAACTTTGATAAATATAACAGGATTGGCTTAAATCTGAGAAGCCAGTTTGTCAAAGGTGAGCAAATAAGGCCAAAAGAAAGCACGTCACTAACGTGGGATGGTCCTGGGATCCTTGTTTTGCATGTGCTGATTAAATGAAATAACGTGAACATTGGGTTGAAATGTTTAGAAACTCTTCTCACCATCTTTTCACAATCGCTGAAGCATCCGACTCGAGTGGGAATCATTGTTCTTCACCCTGGAAGCTGTCGTTTAAAGGGGGAAGAGAAATAAATATGTGCACGTTTTGGTTCTCGGTTCCTGGAGATAATAACATTGCGTGAATCTTTGTCGTGACTTAGCAACCCAATAATAATCCAGCTGTATGGCAGAGATTACTGCTTTTTGACCTATACATAAAATTGTTTTGGTAATAAGATGAGACTAATTGCATGTTAGGTAAAAAAGAGTCAGTGAGCTAGCTGCCACTGGTTAAGGTCATTAGACCTTGAAGAAGCCCTTTGACATGGCCTGATTGTGTTTGGCTGGAGCTACACGGTGTGTGTGAGATGAGATGTGTTTCTCTGGATCGTCCGTCTGCGCCGGTGTGTTTGCGTGTGCGTGCATGTGTGTTGCGCCAGTGCGTTAGGCCTGTTGATTGGCCTTGATTAACAGACTGCCAGGCACTAGCAGCAGAGCCTTTGTAATGTACCATCTTGAGCTAGTTATTTCCAATCATTCCACAGGAGGCCTTGAACTCTGTGCTGTGTGTTTGTGTGTCACGGACTGGGAGAGGAAGGTGGTGGGCGATGTCTTCTCGTGGCCCTAGTGTGCAACTTGATGCGAACGTCAGAGGACGTTTTTAATTTAATTCCAAGTGAGCAATATTGAGAATTAGCATCTGTAAAGAGTGCTGAACTGAAAAACCATAGAAAAGATGAATAATGCATATAAAGTTGTTGATTCCAAGTGTTCTGCTACCATTACCTGCAGTGACTCATGTTCCACTTCAAATTCATGAATAGGGGATTTCGTTGGCCTTGCTGTTAGGGGAACACGCACGGCTGTTCGCTGCAAACACATTTAATAATGCTGCGTTTTCCTGTGTTTTCCAGCCAAACTGAGCAGCCAGGACTCGTACAACAATTTCACCAATAACAACATGGGGAACCCGCGGCTCATCCCGCTGCCCAGCCTCACTGTGGTGCTGCCTTTGGCTCAGATCAAACAGCCCATGACCCTGGGCACCATCACGAAGCGCACGGGGTTGGTATCTCTCCTTCTGTTCCTCTCTCTCTCTCTCTCTCTCTCTCACACACACACACACACACACACACACACACACACACACACACACACACACACACACACACAAACCTTGTTTTGCATCATGTTTCTTTTTTCTTCTTCATTCTCCTCCCTCGCCTCCAGTTCTTCATCTCTTGGAGTCTGTCTGTTTTCTGTTGACCTCCAATCTTTCTGCAAAGTTGGCTGTACCTCTTCTTCTTCTTTCTCCTGCTCATGCTCATTATTCTCATCCTTCTCCTCCTGTTCCTTCTTCACCTCCACCTCCCCCTTCACCCTGCAGGCTTCTCCGCTGTGGAGGAGATAATTACATTGAACTGACCAGAGTGTTGTGATTAAGAAACACTAACAAAAGTGAAAACCTTGGGGAAAACAACAAAGAAAAAAAAAAACTACTACACAAATTCTTATACTAATGAATGCATTTCAAAATGCCATCCAATAGCGACTAATATAAAAGTACATTTACTTAAGTACTAAACTTGAGCAAAATGAGCAGGGTGTAGTGGAGGCTGACAGTGTGGGATTTCACCTCAGATAATATCATCTTTCCCTAATGTTTTCCTGAAAATATAATAATTATCATACATTTCACAACAGCAGGAAAAAAGAACATAAAATGTTGGAAAAAAGTAAAAAAAAAATTTTTTGTTCCTAAACCCTCTGCCTGTCTTCCTACAGAAATTTTGGGATTAAAGCTTCTCATACTGTGGTATAAACTAACCAAAACAATTAGGTCTCTCTCGTAAAATCACTGGCCTGTGGGCTGATAAAATTTAACTGGAACTAATGGAACCCACAAACCCACAAAGTCCTATAAAGACATGATGTAACACATTGAGAAATAAAGAAATAACATGGGAGCAAGGGGACCTGGCAAGCTGATGATTTTTTTTTTTTTTTTTTTTAAAAGTT
>VUQR01000507.1:0-11185 GCA_015108515.1 Hemichromis elongatus | reverse complement strand
CCCCCCCCCCCTTCCTGTGTCCTTCCCCCTCTTTCTTCCTGTGTCTTTGGCTAGTGGTGCAGTCTCCACTGGAGCCGCGGTGGTCATTGTTAATCCAGGCCTCGACTGATCCAGTATGGAAATGTTATCCATGATCTGCATGTTTGATTTATCAGAGATGCTGGAGGCTCAGGCTTAGGCCCAATACTAAAAGTACCCAGGCTTGTGGCCCTCTCATGATATTGGGGTGGGGTCTTGTTCTTTGTACTAGACAAAAAAACAAGTTGCTAATGCCCAACCTACCGCTGGTCTGGACTCACTGAGTGAATGAATAAAGAGGGGTTTCTAACATAAAGGGTCTCATGGCTGATTGCTGCTAAGGCCACGGAAGGTTAACTTTGTACAGTTATAACATGTTCACATGTAAATGTTATTGATGATGCAGGACCAAGGAGTGAGACACGACTCATTCCTCTTCCTCACATGAAGATGAATAACGTTCATGCTCATCATCATCAGTGTGACAGAGTTCTGCTTGGTCATGTTTCTGTCAGTCTGCCACACTGACTGAACAGATTTACATTTTGCTGCCCAGGTCTGTTTCTTTGTCTCAGTCGTGTCAGAACACAGCACGCTATCGCCGACAGAGCGCGTCCCCCTTTTAGCTCTTTGATGGCTTTTCTGAGCTAGGTCCCTTGGGGCTGTTTGTTATGACAGTGTTGAAGTCGGCTTATGACCAGCACCATACAGAACTGCCTCAACATAAGTAGAACAGCAGGTCAAATGTATGAGCAGACGCATGGACCACTGCGTAAAACTAAACACTGCTGAAATGAAGTGAGAAGAACATTTTGTGTGAGTTTTAAGAAAACCAGCTTCTCAGGTTGTTGCATGTTGCTTTATGGACCAATGACCAGATAACATTGTTCAGGAAGGCTGGTTTCACCTAAAAACTCTCTACTTTGAGTCTAATTAATGATTGGGGATTCTGTGGGAACAAACATTCTCTCTGTAACCCAGGGGTGTCCACCTCCAGGCCTGGAGGGCCGCTGTGCTGCAGGGTTTAGATCTCACCCTGGGTCAGTGCACATCACATGATTCGTTCATCACCAGGCCTCTGGAGGACTTCAGGACATGTTGAGGAGGTCATTTAGCCATTAAATCAGCTGTGTTGGATCCAGGACACATCTAAGACCTGCAGGACACCGGCCCCCAGGCCTGCAGCTCCCTACCCCGGATATAAACAGAGTTTAAGTAGCTGTGAATGTTCTCTTCAATACTGTTATAGGAAGAAGTTGCATTATGGGCGATCTTTACGTGTTTAGCTACAACACTCCATGACCCACTTCAACTGATATTTGTTAAACGTTGCCTGATAACAGCCTTACAGCAACAGCTAAAATGCACTTCAGTGGCCCAAAGGCTCCCACTGACAAAGCAACTCCAAAATATACCACGAGCTCCTTCTTCCTTTGAACACAGCAGGAGCGCAGGACAAGATACCAGCAACCACCAACACACTCCTCACAAGTGGGCTCACCGAGCCTTACAGTGTCCGAGTTCACTACTGAGTGGACCCTGCCCCGGTGGCGAGTGGGGATAAGAAGCGTGTAGGCCTACCCAGCTCTACAGCACATGTAAGCATCAGTGCTGACAGCTTCCATCGCAGGCTTTACAAAGCTTCACAGCTGATAAGAGCTGCTGGTGGTTCAAGAGCTGCTGGCTTAGGTGTTGTTGCCATGTCTACCATTCTGTGTCTGGTGGATGCGTCAGGCATGCACATAGTTCTCTACACATGCAGTTGGCTGTCATAGTTGATGTGTTGCACATGTGCAGCTGATGAATGTGTCTCTGTTTTAAACGAGTGTAGAGTTTAAAGGAGCTGCTGGTCCTCTGTGGGACGTTTGATGCTTGAACAGCATTAACATTTTTCACCTCACAGCTCGATGATTGTTTGTAGATGCACATGTTTGCAACATGTTCATGTGCTGCAGCGCTAACATTTTATAATGTACTGGTCTCCAATGGAACTAAATCCCATAATGCGATGTACTCTAACTCTTGTCTTGAAGGTAAATTATTATTCATCAGACGCTGACTGTTACACACACACACACACTCAGGCCTGTTAATAACGTGACGCTGAGCGTGAACACCGCAGCGGTGACCTCGTCGATCACAGCTAGCTCATCTATTGGCTTCATTTCTGTTCTGTTTATTTAGCACCAAATCACAACAACAGTCAACTGAAGGTGGTTTATATTGTGAGGTAAAGACCTACAACTATACAGCGAAAGCCCCCAAATCAGAAGACCCCCTATGGACAAGCGCTAAAGGCATAAGTACCTAAAGAGGTCGACCTCACATAACCAGGTGTTCCAGATGTTCTTGGCACACACTGTGCCCCTGTAAGTCTCTGCACCTGAATACACTCAGCTCAGCATCACTTTGTCCCTGAATATTCTTCAGCTGCAGTCAGTCGGTGACTTTGTCCTGCATGGACCAAGATTGTTATAGTTAACTAAAACTAAACTAAAAGCTAAAATTACACGTGGAAATAACATTTTAGTTAACTGGAATAAAAATAAAGACTAGACTAAAAGAAACTGATGTGATTTTGTGAACCTGGAAATATCCTCAGTTTTAGTATTTAGTAGTTTGATGAAATTAGCTTTGATGGACATGTTTATTGAGATATGCATTTGCCATCCATATAATAATAATTCAGTGATCTACAATCAACACTGAGACTAATGAAGCTGAACTAAAACAAGAAAGTCACTCTGGAAACAAAGTCAAACTAAGATAAAATCCAACAATCGAAACAAAAATTCAGAGCAAACTAGAAAATAAACAAACCGGTCATTATTTATGGTTTATTTATTTATGGTTTTCAACATAATTTGAAAGCACTTTCTTCATACACGTGCATTTTCTATGGCTAAGCACTTTTTAACCCACATTCACACAGATGCATCATGGGTACCCTCCCCACGGTTACGTGGACACGTAGGTCCACGTAGCCGTGGGCAGGGGTCGAAACAGCGACGTTCTGATTGGTGGACGACCCTCTCTGCAAGCTGAGCCGTAGCCACACCTTAGGATACAAATACAAAACTATATGAACTGTCATATTTTCAGGCTGGTGGTGGTACATGATGTATATGTCTGCATGCTGTCCATGAGCTCAGTAGGTGGGATTGTACAAGCACTTATGCAGATGAAGATCTGACAGGTGATATTTAAAAGTTGGAGGTTTCTCACTTAGAGCTGCTGCTTTTGGAAAACATTGTCAGGAACACTTTACATACTTCTGTGTCACGTCTAAATATCAGCAACAACTTGGTAAACTGTTCACTCAGACATCATTGCTAAGCATGGATGGAGGAGTTTGTGAGCTTACAGTGTGTGTTACCTGAGCTAGAGCAGTGCAGCCGACGGACAGAGGACAGAGGACAGATCCATGACATGTCAGTAAAAAGATGGACTGGGATAGAAGCGGATTTGTGCAACTTAACCTAAAAATACCCATAAATACATCTGTTCATCAGTCGCCAACCCTGCCTGAGCGAAACATCAGAAAGGGAGTCCTCCCAGTCCCATACACATATGTTGTGGAATGTTGGGGAGTAAACGGGAGCCAGAGGCTGCTTCCAGGATCCAGTCCGTGACATAATCCATGTGTTGAAGGAGGGGCTGAGCTGCAGCGGAGCGGGTTACAGGATGGGGGAGGTGCTTCTGTCAGGCAATCAGATCGTGATATTTGTGGAGGGAGTGCGGAAACAGTACTCATTTGGAAAACAAAACATTGTTAGGAAGTCCGCATTGGCCCATATTCCCACATGTCGCTTAGCATTCTGCTGGCCTTGTTTTGCACTGTCCAGTTAAACAGTGTAGTTCAGCCGCTGTCATATAAGGAACATTGTGTGTCTTACAGCCACTGTGGAAGAGACTAGAAGTGTTTTATAACAGACTATGGTGAATCGTTTCATCCTGATTTCTACACTTTCTTAGCTAAAACATCAGAGTTGTGTGTTGGTACATACACTACCAGTCAAAAGTTTTTGAACACCCCAATTTTTCCAGTTTTTTATTGAAAATGATGAAATTAAATGTCTCATTGCACACTGAAATGAAACCATCATAGAAATAAGAGATTAGAGTTAAAAAAGAAATCATGGAATCAATTCATAGTGCAAAGTGTATTCTAATGTTGTGACTCATCAAAGCAGCCTCCTCTGGCAGATATAACAGCTGAACACATCTGTAGCATTCTCTCCATTCAAATATTCCCATCTCTGCTGCAGGCGTTCCCATAAATGTGGCACTTGTAGGTTGTTTTGCTTTCACTCTTCCGTCCAGTTCATCCCAAACCAGCTCGATGGGTTTCAGTCTGGACACTGTGCCAGTCCACTCCATGTTTTCAAGCTCGCCATCTTGTTCTTTGGTCCTGAGGTAGTTCTGGCACAGCTGGGACTCATGTTTGGGGTCGTTATCTGGCTGTAGGATGAACCCCTGACCAACCAGGCGTATACTGGAGGGTCCTGCATGGTGCTGCAGAATGCTGTGGTAGCTGTTTTAGCTCAGGGAGCCTCTCACTCTGTACAAGTCACCGAGCCTGGATCTAGCAGACAGCCCCAGACCGTCACACTGCCTCCTCCATGTTTGACGGTTGATGCCACACACTGTGGAACTGTCCTTTCACCGACAAAGATCCTGTGTGATCCTTCAAATCTTCAAACCGTCATCGGTGCATAAAACCTTCTTCCAGTCTTCACTAGTCCAACGGTGGTGTTTCATGGCCCAGCCAAGCCTCACGTCTTACCAAGGTCCTGCAGCTCCAAGTCTTGTCTTCACAGTTGAGACTGAGACAGTTGTAAGCTGTTGTCCTGTGAGCGTCTATCACACAGGCTGTTAACTCCCAGAAGCTTGTCCTCTCATTCGGTCGTGTCTTTGGGTCTGGAGACTTCTTCCTGTCACAGTTTCTTTCTGAGCCTTTGATGGTGAAGGAAACTGTACTCACTGACACTTTGCCTACATTTTTATTTGTTATGATGGTCTGTCTCTCTTCCATTGATAATTCCCCTTTTCTCCCCATTTCTTTAGTAACACACTACTGTCTGCAGTACAGTACTGTTCAGCTGATGCTCGCGTGGGTCTGGTACCACAGTGTGCTCCAACACTGCTGTGATGCAGACAGAGGAGGTTGGAAGTAATCCAGAAAGGTTGGCTCACCTGTGTGAATGAGTAGGACCAGCTTTCAGGGCAGAACACCGACAAATACTGTCAACTTTACCCCGACTGAACTCTACCTTACAGCCATCTTGTGTCTATGCCAAAAATGTGAAACCTCATTGCCTAGTTATGAATATTTCCTCAGTCTTAAATAATTCATCTTGTGTTTCAATGTGCACACCTTCCAGAAACGCAGGGCTACAGAATCTAAAAACTAAAAGCATGTTATAGAAGAAGACAAGTCCACACATGCTAACTATGAAGCAGCCATCTCTGCTTATCTAACCTGGGTTTAGGGGACTATCGTGAGTATTGAGCCGATATGTGAGCTTTTGGTCCTTTTCAGTGTTTCCATGACAGACAGGCAGGAAGGAAAGCCATTGTTCTGCCGATGCTTTTAAGGCATTTCCTCTTCAGGAACCTGCACTCTCTCAGTCTGCCATCGTTGGCCGCTCTTACTTATGAAAGTCTTTATTATGATGTACAACAATGTGCTAAACTGGTTTAAGTTAAAGTCTAAACTGTGGACGTTCACTTTTTAACAGCATGTGAAATAAAAAACTGTAAAAATGTGATGTAAACCAAAACAGGCGTTAGAATGTTTGTGCATGTGACGGCTGTGCTGGCCTGTGCAGCCTCGCTGAGCCCTGCGTAGCAACACTGTGTGAAACACACAGAGCCAGTAAACATCATCTAAGCACAGTGACACAAATGCATTTGTTTCCACTTCTGCCAAATAAGAAAGAAGTATATTTATTTTTACCAATAACACAAGATTAGGTGTGTTTGGTAAATTAGTTATGTGATGTTTAAAATGCAGAAATGCTGCTGAGAGAAGAGGAGGCCTCGTTACATCTTTCCCACTAATGATAAAGTCCTTTAGTGTGACACAGTGAGGTAAATGGCTCCGGGCCCTCAGGATCATCATCACAAGGAGGAGAATACTCAATCTTATTTATGAAGTGATAGAGAAACACAGTAAATACAAAATACTGCTGTTAGTAGAGTCGAGTACAGCCTTTGGATTCTTCTCGTTATGATTGGTCACATGGTCAGCGGTCTGGTTTTTATATAGTGCAGTCGTTCTGCTTCTCGTCAGCAACGCCACAGGTTTAATTATTTAATCAGGGTGAGCAAGCTTCAACCAAGGGATGGCCAGGACCTCAACATCATCACCAGATGACGGTGAATAATAAGAGCTATATAACAGATATAACAGTGCACTGGGATGAATTTAGTGGCTTAGAACTAAGTTACAACTTGTTACCTTCAAAGTACTCGACTACACTGGAAGAGCATTTATACTAATGCAGATTAATACTGTTTTTACCTTCACTGTTATACAAACGGTTCAGAAGGTCCACAGATTGGATTTTAAAGATCTTTTGTTAAAATCATTTAGCAACAGCAGAATCTAATCATAATAATAATAATAATAATAATAATAATAATAATAATAATAATAGTTGTAAAATAAAGATAAAATCAGCTGAACTGTACTTCTCTAATCAACCTGCTCTGTTTGTCCTGGGTCTGTCTTACAGCAGCATCCTCTTCAGCATAATCCCTTTAATCCACTTATATGGAAATGCTTTCTTTTACTTTTCAATCTCAATACAACGTCTTTGTCCTACATCGGCTCGCCCCACACTTACACTCACACCGGCAGACACACACCAGCTGCTTGCTCATAGGAGTCGTTGGATTGTTGAGGGTTCCGCTCTGTTATCGTAGGGTCTTTACAGTATAAAGCGCCTTGAGGTGATTTCATGCTATGTAAAGGAAACTGAGTTGAAGTGAACTGAAAAGTATTTATCTCGTAGCGAAGCTTCACATTTTCCCATGTTTGTGGAGGTTGTCCAAGTGAAAGCGATGCATGATAACCAAATATAAGTATATATGCAGGGTACCTGTTTAAAGGGAAACCAACCTTTGCCATTACACCTCCCAAATAAGTGTCACAAAATGGTACGTTTGACAGTGTGTCACTGTTGAGAGTTTAGTGTTTTTACTCAGTTTTTACATTGTATATAAACTAAAGTCATTGATTTCATTAACTGAATAAAGTCTTAAAGAAATAAAGTGAAGAACACAAAGTTCACTGAGGTAAAGTAAAAAGAGTCAGAATTAAAGTTTGTTCTTTCGATGTCAGCCTTATCAAACTCTGTGGGAATAGAAACATTAAAGAGACTCATTTGTGACTGTCACTGAAACAAACTTCATGTATGGGCCAAAGGTCATGGATACGCCGTAAGTGAAGAGCAGCTTCACAGTGTGAGCAGCCCACATATGTGCTGAAGGAAGTCCAGCATCCTCCTGAGGAGGACGTCCGATAAACCCACGGGCTCACGCGGGTATAGTGACAGTGGAGTGATTGTACCTGTCCCACAGAGGAGAAATAAACCTGGTGCATATCATGCACACATTGCGGGAACACGTTAGGGACGGCCCCTTTCTGCTCCAACGCGACTGCGCAGCAGCGCGCAAACCGAGACCCGTAATGACGAGGAAGTACTGGACGGGCCTGCACAGAGTCCTGGCCCACCCTGACACTGTGTGAGCGTGGGCTCAGCTGGGCCACGCTCATGGTGAACCGTGTGTGTGTAGAAGGGGATGTTATACGTGTTCATATGTGTGTGAACGCACATGAGGTCGTAGTTTTGACAGTATTGTGAATTTTCATCGTGTTACAGTGTTTGTGTTGATCTTTGTCACACTTAAATGTTTCAGATCATCAAACACATTGAAATGTTAGACAAAGATGACACAAGACAACACAAATGCAGATTCTAAATGAAGGTTTGTATTGTTAAAGGAAAGAATCCAAACCCACACAGCCTTTCACAAAACGAGCATCGTAGCAACAGTGAAATAGGGTTGGTCTCATCTTTGTCTAATGTTTACATTTGTTTGATGATCTGAAACATTGAAGTGTGACAAACATAAATACCAGAGGACATCAGGAAGGTTCCCCTGTACGCCTGTAGAAGCCTGCGGGGGCTGTACCTGTCGTCAGGCTGTGTGAGCCCTGTGAGTCGGCTCACACCAGAGGACTGTGTGGGGTCTCTGTGTCTGTCTGCATAGCTTCTGTCAGTGTGTGCTGTGATGGGAGAACCACCAGCCTTCTCTTTTTGCTGCCGCCCCTCGTCAGTGTGGCTCTTTGATAGCTGATTGGTTTGTGTTTGTGCCTTCTGGTTCGCTTCAGTAAATTTAATGAGGTGCCCCCTCTGCCATTGTGATGGTTGCCATGCTTTGTGTGTGTCTCTGTATTTCGTAACAATTTCATCTTTGCATTTTAATATGCTGCTTTTTTCTGCCAAGAATCTCTGTTTTATCCCCTGTTAAACTTAGTTTCTTTGTGATAGGGAGTACAGTGGAGAGAAAGAACCAAAAATCCAGAAAAAATACGTTTCATGAAAGTATAAATTAGTTTTTATGAGAAATATTTGATCCCCAAGTAAAACAGCTTAGTGCATGATGGAGAAACCCTGGTTTCTCCATTATGTCTCACGTCTGAAGGTCTCATGTTTTACTCAAGGAGACACGGATCCTGCAGAATTGGCTTATTTTTCAGCTCAAATGCAGAGCTGTGTAGAAATGAAGATATTCAGACCCTCCTAATAACATTATCAGACCATTCGCCTGCTTGTTGAGAGTAAGACGTACGTGCTTTCACATCAAAAACTCGTCATGAGTCTCCAACACTGAAAAGTCATCAGATTTGTCACTTGTCACTTTTTAGAAAAAAAAAAGTTGCTAAGGGGTCTGAAAACTCGCTAAACATAGAGACAAAGTGGCGAAGTTGGCAGCACTGGACTGGAGTATAGTCAGAAGTCCAAATCCTCCTGAGAAGGCTCTAATCGATGCCCAAGTAGGAAGACGAGGAGGAAAGAAAATACGTATTTCATGCAGCATTTTTGTGTCCATGAACCAGCATCATCCTGAGGCTATTAGCAGAGATGGGAGGAAGAAACAGGTCAAGTTTGTCCGAAGAGGACTGGGAGAAGCTCATTTATCCTAAACTTCACAGACATGGAGGGAGATGGCACGCTTATGTTTCAGTCGTGGCCCAAACTGAATGAACTCTGGAAGGATGCATGTTTTTAGAGGTAACGTCCCACCGGAGCCCAGGTTAGCATCACACCAGACGGTTAGAGGGACCAACCAAGGTCTACACCTTCAGTCTGCTACTATCGACAGAAATACATCACAGCTGAGTGGTTAAGGTCAGATCCTCTATCCCATAATATGCAGATACAAAACGTTTGGAATCTGTACCAAACAGAAAGAATAATGTTTTTAATACCACTTCAAATTAGCCTGTTTGATAAATGTTGGGAACCAGCAATGATGTTATTGATGCAGTAAACCTAATGGTAACACTTAGCAGTTGTAACAATGTTAAATGAATGTCTTATGATTTTTTAAATATATTTATTATTTATGGTTTCTAATCTCTGTGGATGTGAGACAGCTTTAGAGACATTTCTTGGACAACTTCTATGTCAAAAGGCACACTTCTTATTCTGACGGAGTCATAGTGATAAAGAGGTGCAACTGTAGGATCAAACGTTGTACTTTTCTCTTCTATGCTAAATCAAAATGATACACTTCAATAAAGATTAAGTTTAAAAATCCTACTGAAGAGGGTGGAGACTGTGGATAACATCAAATATCTATGTGCTTACATCACCAATGACCAATGAGATTGTTGCTAATGTAAGCAGCTAGTAAGAAAAGCACATGGGAGACTGATCGTCCTGAGGACGTTGAAGTGAGCCAGACTGCACACTAGGCTCTACAGGAGCTCAGTCAGTGAGTGTGGTTGGCTCAGCCCACAACAAAAAACACCTGACCTACGTGGTCAGGACAACGCAGAGGATTGTGGGAGCAATACTCCAACAATGGCACGCTGTGTATGCTGGCAGGCAGCTTCATAAGCCACAAATTGTACATTTCCCCTATTGATTGATACGAGCTGTTTAAATCATCAGAATCAATCATTATATGTGCTCTGATTTTTTCAATTTCTTTTTTTAGTTAACCCCAAATTGCTCTCGTATCTCATGTCTTTGAATGCTCCTTCATGCACTGATCTTATTCCCAATGACTCTTTTACCCCAAACTCATTCTGTGATCTTGTGTCATGTGATAAGATAAGATAAAAAGAACTTTATTTATCCCGAGGGAAATTCTTTTGTCATACACATGCTCAGTGCAGTAACAGAGACAGAGATATACATACAATATAAGAAATAAGAAATACAATATATACAATAAGAATGCTAGTGTACAATAATATACAATAGGATAGTGCAAAAATAATATCAAGTGGCTCAAAGTAGTAACGATGTATGTATCCTGAGAAAATAGATAGCTTATCTGTGGTGAGTTTAAAGTGTCCAAATGATGCTGTGTGAGGGAAGGCAGAATAGGACAACTGGACAACAGGAAACCCACAAGCAGGAAACAGAGAAACACTCTCCAAGACTCAGACTGACTAAAGAGAGAGCGAGTGAGAGACACAGACGGAGAGCAAGAGAAACGTGGATAATGATAATGATAGAATGATAAGTGACCGAATTGATTCTGGCGATATGAGCCGTAGTAGGGCTGGGTGATATGGCCTAAAATCCATTAATTTGAAGCATGTGCGGTAACGATATATAGCGCGATATATTATTTTCTTGTGTATACGGTATTTTCTGCATTATAAGGCAAAGGTAAAATCCTTTCATTTTCTCAAAAATCAGCAGTGCGCCTTATGTATGAATCCTGCATGTGCTTACTGACCTCGAACCGATTTCATGTGGTACACGGCGCTCAGAAATCTGTCCAAAATGATTTAGTACGACTTTGCTAAGCTACGAAGCCGCACTGCTAGATGGATTGTTGGAGCATTACGGCTACCGTAGTCAGGAGCCTCGGGGAGTAATCTGGGTCCTAAACTCTGTCACCTTCAGGTCCCAAA
>VUQR01000504.1:0-10548 GCA_015108515.1 Hemichromis elongatus | reverse complement strand
TCCTCCCTTAGTTATGCGGCAATAGACGTAGGCTGCCGGGGGATTCCCATGATGCATTGAGTTTTCCTTTCCAGTCACCTTTCTCACTCACTGTGTTAATAGACCTCTCTGCATTGAATTGTACCTGCTACTCATCTCTGTCTCTCTTCCACAGCATGTCTTTATCCTGTTCTTTTCTTCTTCACCCCAACCGGTCGCAGCAGATGACCCCGCCCCTCCTTCCCGTTAAAAGGGAGTTTTTCCTTCCCATCGTCGCCAAAGTGCTTGCTCATAGGGGGTCATATGATTGTTGGGTTTTCTCTGTATGTACTATTGTACAATATAAAGCGCCTTGAGGCGACTGTTGTTGTGATCTGGCGCTATATAAATAAAATTGAATTGAATTGAATAGAAAAAGAAATAATGAAACTACAGAGAGACGCTGTGAATTCTGGGATATTTAGAGCAGAGTGTGTTGAGTTTATGACATTTACAGGTGAGGATAAGCCGACCTTACAGGACAGGTCTGTATGAACTCTGGATCATCTCGGAGGTGGCAGCGCTCTGTAAGTGTCGCCTATTAAATGATTAAATCCTCATGGTGCTGAGGAGGGTGGGCTCTGTGGCTAATGGCTGAGGTGATGTTGGCTGCTGTATACTCGTAGTCACCTCAATGCAATGATAAGATTCAGCGCACACACACACACACACACACACACACACACACACACACACACACACACACGTGTCTTTGCTGGATTTAAGTGTTTATATTCATATAGGCTTGCTTTTCATTCATTAGGACTTCTTGGCATTAGAGTATTTTGACTGGTTGATTTTTGGTGTTTAATTTAATCCATGCCTTTTCAAAATAAAGGACAAGATCAAAATTTGAGAACATTTCCAGCAAACGGCCGGTGGTCAGTTTTTCCCTGATAACAAAAACTGTGAGAATGGGATGCCACCAGCATCCTGTAAAGAAATCCATCATTGGCTCCTGTTTTATAGTTGAATATATGAAAAATGCAAACAGTGTGACGGCAATAAAACAGCATTTTTGTATTAACAAGGTGATTCATAAGAGAGGCCAGCTCTGATCAGCCTGATGTCCTCTAAGAAAGAAAGAGAATCCCAACTGCGTGTAAACTGAATTGATTTATCAGTGTGAGCATCCCCCAAATCTAATCTGACTCACTAATGTATTATAAATGAGGTCTCAGTTGTAAGTTTTTAATTTTACATTACATGGTCCCTTTGGTCCCAGCTGCTCTAATAAATGAAGCCATCGAGGGTAAACACAAATATTAAGAGCTGAGAGAGGTGAGGGCCGGGCAGGCTGGCTCTCTTTCACCGCTCAATCATCTCAGAGGGGATTGAAACGACTGAATGGCCTAAATTGAAATAGGTGCGGTTGAGCTCAGAGGAGAAAAATGGAGCTTGAAGGACTGTTATGTGCTGGGATGACACAGCTGTAAAGATTCATCCAATTTTATGGCCAATACAGCTGAGACATTAGCTCTGCCACCCCGTTCATCCTGCACACGGCCGAGTGCGTTTGTGTGCTTCGTACGACGCTCTGGTCTGCTTATATGAGAGGAATTATCTATGTGTCTAAATGAGTCACTATTAAAACAGCTATTGCAGGAGCGGGCGACACCCTGGGTCAACACACCTGAATCACATGATTGGTTCATTACCAGGCCTCTGGAGAACTACACGACACGCTGAGGAGGTAGCCATTTAGCTGTGCTGGGTCAAGGACACATCACTGTCCTGCAGGACAGCGGCCCTCCAGGCCTGGAGTCTGACACCCTCCAATCAAAAAGCCAACACATACATTACTGAGTTAAATAGATTAGATAGTGAGTAGGCGTTTTCCTTCATTCTGCCTGTGGCCTCTTTATTTCTTACACGATAAACTAAAGACTGTGACGTCTGTAAAACATTCATGCTCCCTCGTCCATCCTGACGCCTCCCCCACGCTGTAACTGTGACTCTGGGGGAAAACCGTGGGCGGGTCATTGTGGACATTGTGCCCAGCGCGCGTCGTCCTGATGAAGGCCACGGGCAGCTCTTCTTCCTGTTCGACCAGTCATGGTTGTGGGTGCGGTGACCCAGTGTTTATGTTGCTGATCATTCAATGCTTTGTGATTTGGCGGTTTCTCAGGATTCAGTCTGTTGTATTTGTAGCTCCGTTAGGTTCCCGTCTCGTGTTTCCTGTTTTATTTTGACGGTCTTGTGTCCTGCGTTGATGTTGTCACTTTGGCTTCCTCCCGGCCTGGTTGTGCGTGATTTCTCCCAGCTGTGTCTCATTCCTCGTTATCGCTCTGTGTATTTAAGCTCTTCGTCTCGTTGCTGCACCGTCTGCGTATCGTCCCCGGCTCACCTCCCATGGCTCAGGTAGTCATGGCGGTCCTAGTGATCCTGGTTTTTGTGTATTTAGGTTTTCATTTTCAGTTTTTTGTTTTGTGTGTGTTTGGTTCATGTTCTGTTTTTCAGTCTCGATAAAAGCCTCTGGGTCCACTACTTCCCGCTCCACGCCGTTTGACTCTACCACGTTTGAGGTTTTAGAGACAGGCGACTTGTCAGCCATGTTGGACATGCAATAATCATGGTGACACGAGCAGACTGAGTCTGAACTAGTCCTGTGACTCCTTAACCAGGCTGGCAGGCTGTGGGGAGCTTCAGGCCTCCCAGCGCCGATGTGGCTGAAGCTCTGTGACTGGAGGTGGTTACAATCCAAGCTCAAAGCGCATGAACATGAAACGTGAAGCAGCCGCCACGTGTGAGCAGCACTGACTTGGATTTCTGTCCAAGCTTCTGTTGGTAGAAAACACTGAAGGTCAGAAGTGAGTTCAGGTTCCTGCACTGCTAATGTCTCAGCAGTGCTACACCGCCATCAAAGGCAAATTTACCTGATTACTGTAGATTTTTGAAAAGTGCAGTGGGATAGGTCGGTGTGGGCGTGTCACAGGCCTGCACCACTCTGTTGCTATTTCGGGTTCTGCGTTGGACAGGTGAAGCTCAGCCAGTGGGTGGAGTGCCGGGGTCCCACTGATCTCATGCTCGGCCTGCATTTAAGGACCAGCTCTGATCATCCAGATTATCTGCTCTGCTAGTGATAATCATCATAGCTTTATTTATATAGGACTCTTCACAGGATGGGAACCACAAAGTGCTTCACAGTAATATAATAACGAGGCCCTTCTCTGACTTCATGTTCTTGTAAGCGTTCCAGTGTAACCTCTGTGTTTGTCTGTTCCCGTCAGACTCCTCCTGCACAGCCCCCGTGTCCCCGCCGAGCTGTGCTCCCTCCTTGGGGTACATCCAATCACCAGCCTGAGACTCAATCAGACCACCGGCGCTCTGCAGGCCCTGGAGTGGAGCGCACGGCGAACACGAGCCCTCTGCTCCAGTCTACCTCGCCAATTGGCACACGGCAGTGTGTAAGTTGTAAAAAATAATAGAATGGAACAGAATAGCTCTTTATTGTCATTGTAACTGACCACGGCAGACCCGGTGACACGTTCAAGCTTCTCAGCATACTTTATTGAGACACACAGACACGGTTCCTGTTTTGCTTCTGCTTTCTGTCTGACATTCACACGCAGTCATGTTGGGCTGAAGAGCATCACGGGTTTGGCATCGAACCACCAACCTTCCGGTTAGTAGAGCCTGAGTTACAGCTGCCCCACATACCATGTCACCACCACTATGGAGCTGATGTTGCTCGGACATTGCACATGTTCCAGGTTAATGTGAGGTGGAAGCACAACAAGTCTGCAGGTGTGCACAGAGGGTTTACCTGTGAGGGATGGTAAACAGCATCGTGGTTAATCTGAGGAATGAATTTACGACAATGTGGAGCGTACAGAGCTGCATGAAGAGAAACACAGACGCTGATGATCGGAGTGACGGGTTTACATGAAAAGCGTGGGAATGGGCCAATGTGACCGAGCTCTAGGAGCTGTACACAGGTTGTGAGTGTGAGTGCAGGAAGACACCGTGCAGTCACTTAGTGACAGCAGGAAAACTCACGTGTTGAGAGTTGATTTCCATGTTTGTGCATAAATGCAGCTCGTGTCTTTCTAAAGTCGCTAATAAGTCTCACAATTAGCAGGTACACGGTGCGTGTTGGTGCTTTCCACCCTCATCTTGGGATTAGCTGCTGTTTCCAAGCAACAATGAGAATTACATTTTTTTTTCACTGGGTTTCGACTTTGCTTTCTGGACCTGTGCACAGGCAGGTGGAGAAGGCGGAGCTCACGAGTGGCAGATCCTGCTTACAGGAGGTCATGTGAGGCGAAGCCAATCAGAGGAGAGCGTGTTTGCAGGCAGGCGCTTAAACACACAAAGGAGGATGGGTTTGTGGTGAACGATGACTGCAGAGCTGCAGGTTACCACCAGCGTTCCACTGTAAACAAACGAGCGCGTTGGCCCGACTCCTCCTACTGTACATGTCAGTAACGCAGCTCCGCATGGATTGCATTAGATTGCAGCACACCACTAGTTCCTGAGTTTCACACCCAGCATGTGCAGCAAAAAGCATCTTTTATCAAGTTTGTGTGCGCGCCTGCAGCGATGACAGCTTCTGTTGTAAAAGCCTCATTTGACCCGGTAGTGTCAATGCAAAGTATTGATTAGATGAGGTGAAACAAACTGATGGAAATGTGAGTGTTTCAGAGGTACTCGGGTGGAGGACTGTGCCGCCGCGTTCAGATCAATGCAGGCGATGATGAAAACAAACAGAAATGCGGCGAGAAAGACTTTATTCACGCTTTTGCACAAACTCTTTGTCGGCTGCTGTGAATATCGATGAACCCAAAACTCCAATATAAACATAAAAATGTGCCAAATAACACAAAGCAGCAGGCCTCCTCCGCCTGCACGGCTCGTGTGACTCGTGTATGTGAGCAAACAGGGCGCTCCTCCACAGCGCGTCCCTGCTAAACGCCTCTTCCTGTTAAAAGGGAGTTTTTCCTTCCCGTTCTTGCTCTTGCTGTCTCTAACGATGTAACGCACGTTGAGAGCACCGTTTGCTTTTTTGGTTTCTCACTAAATAACTGAAATTTCGAGTTTTGTATTCCCTTTGATAACTGACCTGGTAAAATTGTAGGAAAATGTTGAGTCTGTGATCCAAAGTTGAGGAAAGATTCTGGTTCAGTGATTATTGATCAGATTGTCTAATCGATCAGAGTAGACAGTTTCTGGTTGTCGTTTTCTGACCCTGATCCCATTCTGTTTATGGTTGGAATTGTTGGGCTCCTTCTCCGTCGTGTGTTTAGCCTGTGTCTGTTTGTCGACCTCCGTCTCCTGTTGTGGTCGTTTTCTTTGAATTTGCTTTAACTTGCTGGTTTTCATGACGTCTCAGATCGGTGCGTTTCGTTCTATTTAACCATACAGTTAAATACAAGATGCTGGCGGCTTTCAGGCTCATTGTGTCAGCATCGGTAAACCAGAGCTCAGTGCGGGTCACCATTAATCGTCTGTTGTTACCATGACTGCAGGGCTGCTTTAAGGCTGCAGACCGTCTCACAGATGCAATCAGACCCAATCAGTGAGAGTGACACCTATGATTACTGAAGTCAGTTTGCATTGTGTGTGTGGGATAATTGAAGTGGATTTAATTAAAATCAAATTAAACTTAGTTTAGTGGAAGCCCAGGAAGCCCGCTGAGGGTCCCCAGATGCCCTGAACCTGCAGCAGGAAGTGCATTAATCAAAGAGCGAATGAGTCAAACAGGCAGTCAGCAAGCCGGCGTCACAGCCAGCAGTGACCCGCTGTTTCATGTTACATGAACTAGACTTTGCCCTGGGACGTGTCGCTGCACACTTCTAATTGTATTTGGTCTCGGAGGGAACGCCGACGCTGAGAAGACGATATGAGATGATATGAGCGTGTGAATCATGCCAAGGTCAGCAGCAGTGTGTCAGTGATTCCTGTGTTAGCAGAGAGGAAGACGATGCAAATGAATGGATGGTCACATCCTGCGAGGACTCGAGGCTGAGAGGAAGTGACAGAGGAGGTGCTGATTCCTGTAGCGTCCACACTCAGCCGCGGACGCTACAGTAACCCAGCCAGAGAGCACAGTGCTCCCTTTAAGGGCGTGCTACAGGCCGGTCTGCATACCTGCAGACTCACCGTTTGAACTCACGTTTAACAACAACGAAAGCATAAAATCACAACGTCGTGCATTAAATAATCAAAAACAACTAAAATGCAAAATCAGTCATCACAAGATCAGCGGAGGCCAGTAAAACTTCCTGCTTGATTGAGGTTTTCTGCTGTCTGCAGGAACGTGTGAGAGGATGTTACTGCAAGGGTTTGTCTAAAAGCTTTGGTTTAGCTTCACTTCATGCTCCTTAAATGAGAAGAGTTTGATAGGCAGTAAAATATTTGGGCGGGAAAAACAAACATTTTTTCATCTAATGAGTCAAATCTTCAGAAAACAGGAACTTCAGGGCCGTGTTTGTGCCGTTGAGCCGCCTGGTTCGGTGATGTCTGTGTGAATGCACACCTGGACAGTAAATGTCATCATCGCAGGTATTCATGCACGGATGATCCAACCGGGGGAGTCGACCGACTCGAGCAGCTGAGGACGCTGAGTGGGAGAGTGCAGAGCGAGCTGAGGGGAACGCCGCTGATGTTTCATGTGTTAGCTGACAGAGCCGTGACCATCCGCCCGCACAGGTACAAATAATCAGGCAGCGAAACATGGAGCCACATGTCGACCTTTTCCAACAACACGCAGACGCACGTTTGCAGCTTAGCTCAGATTGAAGGTTAATTACATTAATCAGGGCCAATATTTAATACAGGAAACTTTCATTGTATTTACACAAACACCAGCGGCTCCGTTGATTGTTTATTCCCACATCCATCAGCGCTTCTCCCGCTGAGGGCTCAGGTCTGATCTGCGTAGAAGCTGACACGGCGTTCTGTTTTTGGTCTGTTAAGGATCGCAGCTCCCATCAGCGTGCACGTTTGCATCTCCACCAAAACGTTCCCATTAGAACGGGTTTCTAACCTGCAGCACTTGATGCCTGTGAGACTTATCAGGACACTTCAAAGAACCGCTCCTTCTTCCACGGAGCGCCGTTTCTCTGCTGACAGCAGGACTGACTGCTGCTTCAGGTGAAGCCTGGGAGGAGTTGAATAAAGAGTCGAGCTTTTCAATCTTTTATCTCGGAAATGTCGACAGCTGAGAAAATATGAAAAGCAGCCTCGTTGAAACGCTCTCATGTTTATCTGGAGAGTCTGAGGCTGCTCAGAGGATCTCCTCAGCCTTCGGAGGAGGACCTAATCCTTCCACTGACCTAGAAAGCTTCCTGGTCCTCCAGACAGGAGAAATGAACTTTGACTGGACAGTTAACTGTAAAATGATGCAGACGCTGCGTTGCTGCCGGTGCTTTTATTCTGACGGCGATGTGGGGACACGTTGCTTTTGGTCATGTGTTTGTGGACATGTGTCTGTTTCCATGGCAGCGGATGACTGACGGGGGGAGCAAATGTTGCTAGGAGACGAGCAGAAGCTTCACATGTGGTATAATTTCATGTGTTTTCACAAACAGCGATGGCTCACATTGTTGTCCGATGCCAGGACTGAGCGGGGCGGATATCAGAGTGAGGACGAATCGGACCTTAATTCAAAACGGCACAAAACATTAAACTATGACACAATATGTAAAATGCATTTGTGTGTCCTGCTGTTTTTCAAACTTTTGTAAACATGCACGTGTGTGATTTCATTTCTTCGTTTCTCGTCGCTCTTTGCCTAGGATGCTCTAAAAACAGATTCTTCACACTACGAGCTGTACTTCCTGTATAAAGTAATCAAACTACTGGCTGCTGTAGTCTCTGCAGTTTCTACTGTACCATTTCTTTTTTTCTCTCCATGCCTTCTAGTTTTTCCTGCCTGTGTTTATAAAGTACATTCAGTAATATTAAATGCAAATGAAATCTCCTCTTCAGAGCTGGAGGCCTGTTAGTACAGTAAGGCCTCACAGCAGGCCTGCCATTGGTCAGTTAATGTCATTAAAAACACTCTCAAATCACGCCAGGAGTGTCGCGGCAGCAGCTCGAGGCTAGCAGACCCACGGTAGCTCTGTGGGAGTGGAGCTGGACGAGGTCGGTACTGTCCAACCTTCACACCATCTTCAGGCCGCACAGCCACAGCAGCACTTTCACACCTTATGTGTTCATGTGCATCATTAAGTCATTCTGATGGATGTCAGATTTTTAATCCTCTTCAGTAACAAACAGTTATGTTGTTGATGTGATATGGATGCAGCGAGCTGTGGTGTAGTAAACTGTTTGTTTTGGGGAAAAGAGACATATTTTATTCCCTTAAATAGTGCTGACGGCCTCTTGTGAGCTTCTGCTTTGCTGGCTGCCCGCCGGCTTGGCCTGGTGTGGAGACGCTGGAGTGTCAGACTGCAGTCTGTCGGTCTGACTCACACAGGCTCTCCTCCACCGTCCTGATTTATAAAGTGCTTTACAAACAGGACATCACGGCTAATGGCCGTTTGAGTGCAGCTAGCCAAACAGCAAACAACCTCTTCCTAAAGTGGAGGGTAAATCCTGATTTAACAAACTCATTGTTGCTGTTTATAACACTTTCACTTTAAGCACCAGCTTCACAGACGGATACATCAGTGTCTGAGGGCAGGGCTCAGTGGGGTAAACTAGACTTTATATGTCTAACTTTAACACAGCAGTCTATGGGGACTGACTCCCTACTGGAGCCTCTAGTGGCCATTAGAAGAACTGCAGTTATCACTCTGTTCCCAAATTAAAATCACAGGGATTTGAGATAAGTTTCAGAGCAGAACACAAAACCAAATCTCTGCTGTTGCTTCATGCAAGTGTTTGTTCAGTTTTTCATATCTAACATGTATTCATTGAAATCATGCTGGAGTCGATAAGCTTGACCACACCTTGGAGCCACTGTAATAAAACATATGATTCAGGCTCATAATGAATGCTACCGCCATGTTTGTGTTCAGATGGCAGGTCCGTTCCCACAGTGAGGCTTTATGGACGGCAGCACCGACAACATGAACACACACATGCTCACAAACATGCGCTAAGCAGTCCCAGCTGAGTCCTGAAATCCTCAGAAAAACATAACATCACATAAACGAGCTGCGTATTATTCTGCCTTCGCTGTTTATCCGTCGGCTGCCTGCTTCTTTCTCCCCGGCGTGTCCGTCTCTCGCCGCCGGCCGCTTTTCTCTGTGATCGATCAAAATCTTCCCTCCAAAACCACAAACGGTGTCGGTATGAGACAGAACGCAGAGCTCCGCCTACTGAAACCTAACCACAGCACCCTGATGGGAAAATGAACCATTTATACATTTAAATGATGGACCGGGAATCACACAGCTTGTGTTGTCGAGCTGCTCCTGTGTACATTTCATGTTTTCTGCTCCTCCTTGTTTGGTGGCACGCTGGTGCAGGGGTTCACACTGTCACCTCACAGCAACAAGGACCTGTGTCAAATCCACCGGCCAGCACCGGCCCTGCTGCTGCGCTAGCATGTTCTCCTATAGTTCATGCACGCTAGGCTAACTGCTGAGGCGTCAGACTGGTGATGCTAACACATCTTGCCCAATGACAGCTGGACTTCTATTTTTTTCTTCCAAACAGTGAAATTTTGTTTTGTTTTTTCTGAGATTTTTTTCCTTCCTGTCTTTTGCATTCGGGTCGTTCTCCCATGTTTGCTTCGAGTAATGAAAACGCAGTAGTTAACGCTCCAGCAGCTCCTCAGGTATACAAAGCAACTTTAACCCAGGAGGCCTTCAAAACTACAAAACATCCACAGCACATACATGACTAAAGCGTGCTTTGGAGCAGACATGTGTTGGGATGGAAGCTGCGACAATAAGAGCCAATGATGTTCGTCTGCTGCTTATTACATTACTTATCAGAGGTGTGACCAAGTCATTGTTTTGCAAGTCTCAAGTAAGTCTCAAGTCTTTATCCTCAAGTCACGAGTCAAGTCTCAAGTAATTTCAGGCAAGTCCGAGTCGAGTCTCAAGTCACTGGTGTAAAAGTCCAAGTAAGTCACATCATTAACTTTGAATTTCAAGTCGTTTCGAGTCTTAAAAAAATGAAAAAAAGAATGTTGCAATTATATGCTAAATGTAAATATTAGACCATGTGTTTTTTAAATCTGCATTCATCTCAACACATGACGAAACAAGTGAACTTAGAAAATATACACATTTTCTTTTTAAATCTGGTTCATTTGATTGGCTGTGCTATAGCTCATGCACACATACATTCGAAGTGTGGTTTAAATGAATGAATGAATTGAATTAATGGTGCACACTTTCTATATAATATGCGTGTTAAATTTTAGATTTGGGGTGAAGTCAGGGCTGGACTGGGACAAAACATCGGCCCGGGCATTTTGACTAGAGACCGGCCCACCAGGAATTATAGGAAAAGCCAGTATTTAGCAGAAATATTAAACAACCTAACTAATAGGGTTGCCAATTCCCTCCAAAAAAAAAAAGTAACCCCCCCCACCCTCCCTTCATGATCACAGAAACCATTTTTTCTACA
>VUQR01000502.1:8336-19595 GCA_015108515.1 Hemichromis elongatus | reverse complement strand
TGATGAGTGGAGTGAGGATTTATTTACAAAAAGGAAAAGTGACAACAACAGGTGATCTACAAACAAAACCTAAACTGGGGAACACTAAGAGGAACTAACATAAACAGGACATAACAAGCCAGGCATGGAGCACAGAGAGACGCAGGGTGAACTAAACAGCGTAACCTAAACAGACGATCTGACAACGAGCACACACCAACACCCACTATAAATACACACATGAGGTAATCAGGTAAATGACACACAGAAGGGGAGCACAGCTGATCCAAATTCACACATGACAAGACAAGGGAACAAGCAGACACGCTACACCAGGACTTTCAAAGTAAAACAGGAAACACGTACGTACAGACATGAGTTCGACGCAGGACATCACCACAGGGAGGGAACACACAGGCATACAGAGGGCACACAACCAACAGTCAGGGAACTACGTCAAACTCAAATGTGTGAATATAATAAACAGCTATGACATCAAAGTGAAGAAACACAAAATGCTGGGTCACCGACCCAGCACCCTGACACAAATAATGTGAAAATATTGGAGTTTGGTTAACCAGTGAAGCACGAAACTGCACCATCACTAAGCCTCTTCACCACATATACAGCACAGTGTTAGCATCAAAGTTTGCAGTGATTTATGGTGGCAGATGTCAAACAAATAGGGCAAATGACCCCCGCAACCACTATAAATACTATCAGAACTTGCCTATGTGACCCTATAATAGTGGAGCCAGGTCTAACTTTTTTTTTTTTTTTAATTCTAGTGCACCTACCTTTGAATATTTGTAGGCAAATACAATTACATTGTAATTGCAATTGCAACAAAAACACACAGAAATTACATTTAATTAGTTGTGGACTGTATTATAAAGTGTTACCTTAATATCAAATCTTAAAGTCAACAAATTTTTAAACTGTCTCTCTCCTCGCTGGCTGATGGTCCCAAGCAGTTGCCTGGTGGCAGGAAGCACATCTGCCAATGATGGATTCACCAATAAGATTGTATTTAAGCTTTGCTGTTCGCTCCATTTGGGTTCAAATTGGTTTTATGGGTGGGCTTTGATGTGAAATAATCAATTATTCCCTCAAATGCATTAAAAGTAAAGTAACAAGCCTTTGAAATTTTCAGTAGTAGAAAGTAGACATATTTGTGTTAAATCACAGGGGAGTAAAAGTAAAAAGACATCAGAACAATAAATGGTCAAGTAAAGATACCTGAAACTCTACTTAAGGACCATAATGCCATACTTTGGCCTGCAATGCTGTGATTAACCAAGGATAAAACTTACAGCAGGACAAACTCTTACAGACTTATCGATATCGGGTTGAAGTGAACAGTTATTACACTTGTCATGTTCATGTAAGAATATAAAAAGGAAACTCCTTGAAATATTCAAGAACTTTGTCAAACATGCAAAAAGAAGGATTTCAGATTTCATAGAGTACATATAAGTCACTATAATGGTTTTTAATTTAATGTCAATATGAAAAGGTGCTTGTAGTTAACCTTTCTCCAAGTTCTCAAATCCATTGGTTTTCAACAAAGAATGAAGGATCAGACCTAAATCATAAATCAAGAGTCAGTGAAAACATACACGCATAATATAGACAAAGGACTAGAGGGAAAAGATTGGTCTTATACTTTATTATTTGTATGTGTTCATTACCTAATGTGACAGCAAAGTGTGGGATTGTTTCATAAGGAACTAGAAAGTGACGTGTAAGTCCTGGAGGCAAACACTGAACTACCATTCAAAGCTAAAAATGTGGATTAAGCTTTTGTCATTTTCTGCTATGTAGCAGATTAAACAATGCAAATTATAACCTTCTTTCTCAGCTTTGCAGCTAAAGCCATTATGTCAACATGAATATAACAAACAGATAGTCACCTACTGACAATTTGAGTAGATATTTAGTCGTAGGCAGGTTTTTATTTTAAGGCTCCACAGAGCAGAGACATCATTTCACATCATAAACTATAACATTTTTAAAATTGTTCATAACACTGAGATGAAACTAGACTTGATTTCATATTTTCCTTTAGCTTGTTTTCAAAACTTAAACAAAAAAATAACTAAACACAGTCTTCTTTTGGTGCTATGAGGCAGAGTGGTGACCCAGATGCCCTTTCTGACTTTAACCAGGTGTCCTGCTTGGCCTTTAACATGCCTTATCTGAGGCACGACCCCTGCTGAGCCCAGCCCCGTACCCTGCCATTTCCTCCCAAACATTACGAGCACTGTATCATTTCCCTGTCACCAAATGACTGGCTAGTTGCTGTGGCGTGCTAATGGGAGGAAGAGAAGGCAGATGAAGAGAAACTACAGGAAGACCGGTTCTTCATTTCCCCCCCTCGTGCAATACAATACACAGAATCAATCCTCCAGCCTCCATTTATCTGTCTACAGCCACTTTGGCTGCAGGGAGAAATTAAGAGCAGCACAGCCGTTATTAGTGTTGAAGAAAATCTTATTTGAGTAGATAAGAGTTTGACGCCCCCCCCTCACCCCTTCAGAAAAAAACAACACAGCGATTTAGTTGCAGTAAATTAAGAATCATAATGTTATTTGGTTTTTAGCAGATAATGTGGCACCTGTCTTATTTTTTTTAAATCTCCTTTAACACATCTGTTATTTCTGAGTGTAGTACATGGCCTTAACCTTGACTCTACCTCATTATATCTCTGACATACATTAGACGTAACAAATGTATCCATAACTACAAACTTTAAACTGAACGGCCTCTGTGTTTTCGATGAATCCTGATTAAATCCATTTAAAACAATAACCTTTTATTTAACGTGACTGTTTCTTTGGCTTTGTTTGTTGCATAGTAGGTTTATAAGATGTTAACAGAGAGTGGAGGCAGATAAAGGATGGGTAATCTAATGTGTTGCTTTCTCATACAAAGCTATCAGTGTCTTTCAATGGGTTTTTCCAACGGGCTCGGCTGAATGAATTACACTAGTCTGTTAGTATGCTGCCTCTGCCGTACAAAAGGTCAATGTCAAATGCACCTCATTTAAAAGTCAATAGCAACCATGCACATCATCTCCTGGGAATTCTGTCCAGGATCCCCTCCAGACAGCATTGTGTATCATTCAGTTAGTAGAGGGCAGCCAGAGAGCTTTTTTAATCTTGACCTTCCAATAAAATATGCTCCCCATCCAGAATTACATGGTCTAAAATGGAGACATAAGCTCTCAACAAATCACACCCAGGCTCAAGGGAGATGTTCAACAGTGTAGGACACGAACACAACAGGTTTAACACCGGCTTTCTCCTTTTTCTTGTTTCCTTTAAATTATCTACAACATGCAGTATATATATACTCCAATACTGACACCTACAACACAAAATACAAGATTAGAAATTTGTTAAAGTGACAAAAGTAACTAAACAAGGTAAAACTATAGTGACACAGGATCCAACACTGTTTAAAAACATACCATTCTTATACTGCAGTAATACTTGAATAGTGAATTTCACACAGACAGCAACAAAGCCACTCCAGCTACAATCCACTTGGCAGCTGGCTGTTTGGTTCGGAGGTGGAGGGTCCACACATATGTGTGTCCACGCTGCTTGGTGCGGTACACTGGACACTCAAAAGTGTTTCTGATGTCCCACTCCTCTGCGGGCACAGCTCTTACATACATCACAGGCATGGCTGGCGTCAGTTCTCTCAAAACAGCCTCAGAGATGACTCCAGCCTGAGTGTCCCAACGTGCTCCTAACACAAAGACACATGATTTACTTACAAGACAATAATCTTACCAAGACACAGGCAGCAAAATACTGTCAAAAATCTATATAACTTAAGTCAGTACAGCAGGATGTATTGCTGAGTTCATTGTTCTGACCATCCATGAAGAGTCCGTGGATGTAGGCTCCTTCCCGTGGAGGATGCCCAAAATCGTCCTTCTGTTTCTTTGTTACATCCACGCTGAGAGTCATCCTGTCCAGCGGCCACTTGTTTTTGCGAGCAATACTCTGCAGCACAGCTGTAAAATATGACTCTGTCAATATTTCTGGTGCTAATGGTGCACATATGGTAATACTAAACTATGTCTTCATTTAGGCCTCACCAGTGAGAAAGGACTGAGGGTTAAAAAACCCTGAAAGCCAAACAACTGCAGGTAGGACAAAATCTTGAGTCCAGCTGTCGAGCTCATGGCAGCTACACATTAGATCGTTCAACCTAAATAATAAAAAAATTGTTAATAAAAAACTAGGAAGATCATTAATTGAAGCTTTTAAAATAATTAGGATATAAAAAGTTGACTCATAAGTTACCACTGCGTCAGTGTTTTAGTGGAGGAATAAGCCAGTCGGGCCCAGGAATCTGGGACCTGCTCCATGAACAGTGCAGACTGCAGTTTCTCCATCCTGGGGGAGAAAGTGAGTTCACCCTGTGGACAGAGAAATGCTTTTTAATGCTACAATAATAACAGTAAAGCACTGCGCTGGCAGCCACTTTGTTTACGCTACCTTCAGACCAAGATCCAGCTCATGAAGGGACTTCTTTATTTCAGCTAACAGAAGATTCATGCGTTCACACTCCTGAAAGCAAACTAAGGTGTAGGGGTTTCGCTCCGTTGCCTTTGCCATAATCTCTGCCATGTTATACTCATCAGGAAGCTTGTCAAGGATGTCTTCAATTATTGACGTGACCTAAGAAATACAATGAACTGGGTTAGTGACATAGACAGGTCCCTGCACCTTCAGCAGTTTTTTCCCCCCATAATGATTCTTGCATGCAGACCTTCTCCTCGGTGCTCTGAGCTGCTCCCTCTCCTCTGGAAGAGTTCTGTGGCTGCAGTTCCAACAGAGCCTTTAACAGGTTGTCTGAGGTGACAGTGAGGCACTCAAGCTCAGCATTTGGATGGAGACCATACAAAGTGGGATTCTCGGAGGGGAGATTTTCGTCAATATAGCGGTGGTAACCAGTGTAGTCCAAGAACGGAGGAGCCAGAAACCCCGGACACAGAGAGAGATCCATTTCAAACTAGGAATTGAAAATTCAGAATATAAAGACAAAAAAAAAATTACAATTAGAAAAGCTAACCATGTATTTTATAACTTAATATCATGGACAATATACAAGTGTAAGCCTTTTCTGGCAGCCACAAAAATATTCTTTAAAATTATGTTTCAGTAAAAAGTACTGAAAGATAAATCATCAAAAGAAAAAAAATATACGAAGCAATCCCTTTTTAGCATGTGTCAAATTTAGCACAACGTGTAAAGAAACAGAAAACTTAGACTTAAAACTGCAGTTTAGTATTTCATCCCCAGGGGGCAACCTTTACCTTAACAACAACTGTCATCATAAAATTTAACACAACTCCAGATAAAAGTTTGTATTTAAATAATGAGCAGACATTATTAAAAGAAGTCAAATACATTTTTGTTAAAAAAACAAAAACAAAAAAAAAACAAAACAGAAGAAGACGTGGATAGATTAGGCTACATCACCTTTGCCTTACCATTTTAGGATGCATGAATTCCTGCAGGTAGGTTTTACACAGTCTTCTGTCCCAGTCATCAGTAATGTGTCCTCCATACATAATCTCTCCAAACAGATAACACAAGTCCTCCCAAGGCACCTGCATGGAATGTAATAGATTTTATTGACTAAAATCATATTCCAAATATAACACACAAATGCATTGTGCTAGGTTTATTAAAATTATTTCCAGGGGTCATTTTTGTTCTGTTAAAGAGACATTTTTCTATTTTCCTGATTAAACCTAAGCTTTTGTTTAAAAAAAAAAAAAACTTCAAACAAATAACCTCCGATATAGGCTACTTTTCGTAATGACAACTGTAGGGAAATATAACAAAATTATGTTTCTTATACACACTGATCTGAAGTGCGACAGAAGAGTCTTTTCCACAGCGGGAGATTGTGATCCGTGAGGGTGAAGGAGGAAGAAAAGAAGCTGTGATTCATAACAAATTACAAAAGCTGTAGGTTCACAATCATTTGTACCTGTATTGTTTTGCAAATTGCTTCCTTCATCAGCTCTAATTGCAGTGATCACTTATGTAGCGTTGTGAACTGTCACATTGGCTGCATGTAATTACATTTAGGATAACGCTTCATTGCCCTCCTAATGAATTCTCTGTATACGCACATACAGGTTACTGTTTGGTTAACATAATGAAGGACATTCGTTTTTGGAGGGCAGAATACCTGGGAGACATAATTGGTTATGACCAGAGTAATAGGAGTCCCAAGAGCAATGCATTAGCAGTTGTGAGGGGAGCAGCACCTTGAGAATGGATTTTTTGTCTTTGTGAAATAAAGCTAAATTACAGGTTGTGCGTTCATAGTTATAAGAGAAGAAATGTGGAATAAAAAAAGATGGGAATAAACATTTTTCACAAATAACAGTGGGACAAAAGATTTCAATAAGTAATTGGAGACACTGCAGTAATTCAACATTAGTGTCTGGTACAAAATGCCAATGCTAAGTACCATTATCATTATAAATTTACCCGGCATAGAAGGTAGCTGCAAAAACAAATTAAAAGTTGTATTACAGTAATCGAAATACTAAATTAAAATAAATAAAACTTAAAATGTCAGCTTAGCTTTAGAAAATAGTGCTAAACCTACTTTTGTGTTGGTCTCTAAGTAGTTGTACAAGACATTAGCTGAGATTGTTAGGTCCCCCGTGCTGAAGGGGTAGTTGTGGTTCCACCCTTGTGGACCAAATTTACGGCGCTCCGTTACACAGGAATGAAAAAAGCAGAGGGAGAAGAGCATCGAGTTGAACTCTTGTTCCCTGGAGCACATATCCAGAGTGTCCTAAAAGGAGGAAAAAAAAGAAGTGCAGATTTCAGTGAATACTATTGTTGAAGTATAACAGAAATAAAGCAGAGTTTCCATTTTACCTGACTGAAGTTGCTGAGGGCTGCGTGCAAACTGGGATTCATGCCAGTGGGTGGCTCGTTGGTGATTTTGATGGCATTCTCCAGTATGCCTCTGGGGATTACATGCTGCTCAGGACATGGTGCGGGTTCCCCGGTGATGAAAACCCGATAGCTGCCGTGACTGTCCACTGCTGTCATCTCCAGAAGAGCATCCAAAGAGGGCAGCCACCGAGCCACCAGGTGTACATTCTGAGCGCCAAAATAATGTAGAATATTGTAACAGGTTGATAGAATTTATGCATAAATCTCATTTGATTTCATACTTAATGCCATAAAAAACTGTCTTTCTGTGTTCTGAATTGAAACCAATGCCATCTCTGAGTCACTTGGCTACAGCCTTCTCCTTAAAGGAGCCATTTAGTGAGCTGATCTAGCCAATTATAGTTTTTATTGAACCAAATTTATTTCTCCTGCTCCGGAGGTTAGATAATATCATTAGGTGCTTTACAGGCCAGCTGGAACTGCTACAATCATTGAATAATAGGATTCCCTACCTGCAAAATGACCCAGTGTCCATGTTTAGAGGCATTTCTGAGAACCCTCTCAGCTAGGTCCTCTTGCCCCTGGCCCAGGGACACATTGTGCAAAGTTCCCTGATCAATGGAAAATCCCAGTTTTAAACCTGCACACAAAGAAAATTTTGAAAATTAGATTATAAATAACAATACAAGATTTGTAACTAACAAAGAATGTACTTCATACCTAGCTTCTCTACATCTCTGAGTGGATCCACTCCAGGTGAGAGGATGAAGAACACAGGTGTTGAGGGACCACTGTCTTCAAACAGCTTCTCAAATTCCAGCCTGGCATTGTCCACATACTTGGCTCCCATGCTTTCCTCTACAAATTTCCTGCCAGGAGACATCATCAAAAGCTCAGTCGTGTCCGATACTTAGAAACACAAAGGTACTTTGTGGATTTTACTCACCTTAGTGCGTATGTCATCCTGTCTGGGCGAAGAGCTCTGAGGAGAATCAGCTTCCTGAGGGAACTCGTATTCTTCCAGTCTTGAGGAAGCCTTTCATTTTCAGGACAGCTGGACTCAACTATCTTCCTCCAGCGATTTGGTGAGCTCTCTATGTCTCTGTCAAGTCCACTAAAGCCCTCAATTGTAGAAATTGTCTGCAACAAACAAACAGACATTGATACTTCACTTAAAAAGAATGAAAATATCACCTTTTCGTGCGTTGAATGTGTTATCTTAATATTTAATGTACCTTAATGGCCCCCCAGGCAGACGTAGAGAGGAAAGGCACTGGACTAACTTTGCTTGCCTCCACGGGATAGCGCAGCAGGAAGTCTAATTCCTGCATATCAATCAGTCTCTGCTTCAGCTGAATCTGAGGAGAAGTACCAAAAGCAGTTTATTATGAGCTCTATGTTAATGATAAAATTTCCACAGTTACTCAAATAAAAATGGGAAAACTCAGGAAACGCACTAGGTAAACTTTTACAGGCTGAATAAGTGCCTCTGAATGTGAAATAGCCACATGAAGGACAGCCTTCAGAGTGGCACAGTTTTCCAAGATGAAAACAGTTGGTGCAATGACAGATAATTGCATTATGCCATCAGAACCAGCCCCCTTGTCAGAACCAACTGTGTGAGCAGCAGCTACGGTGCAAGGTGTGAGAGGTAATCAATAGCAGCGTATGGTATTCCTGACTGCTTTTAATTGAAGTTAATGTGGGGGAAGAAAAGTACTTTGATTGATGAGGATGACAGGAGGCCCCACCTCTGAGGCGGTCCTGAGTCCCTCACCTGGAAGGCAGTGTGTGACAAGAAGGTTAACTTGTCTCTCTCAAACAGGCCCTGGCTGGTGTACAGGAATACAGAATAGGTGATGGCCTCAGTGAGGGAGCGCACTCTGGTCCTCACATCCTCATCCCATTCGGCACGCTCCATTGCTTTATTAAACATCGAGTTAAAGCTCTGGAATGCAACCAAAAAGAGGACACAATGTGTACGCAAACAAGTTTTCTTGGACTGACATCTGGACATTTTTAAGCTCATTTTTACATAAAGACTTGTACCCCGAAGTGAAATAACAACTGCAAAAACCACAAAGCGATACACGTCCTCTAAGAGCACTTCAGGGGTAAAGGTTTCACCTTGAGAGAAAACTGGTACATCAGGTTAATCTTGCTGAGGTCGTCGATGATAAAGAAGAGGAGTGATGCTCTCTCAGCAGCTGGGCGGTATAGTTCTCGAGCCTCGTTGATCTTTCTCTCGTTCTCTCTGGCCTCCGCCACCTGTGAGTTCCAATTGCACAAAATGAGCTATTAGGCTCTCAGTCATGCTCCAAAACCCTCTCATTACACTTATTCCTAACTACACATCATTTGCAGCTAATGCAATAAAATGAGGTGCTTGCTGTTTATGACATTCAAAAAAACAACCGAGTGACAAAAAAACAACAAAAAGAAAAATAACCTTACCTTGCACTGAATGTGAGCGGCTGTAGTCTTGGTTTTCTCAAGTTGCTCCACCAGAAAAATATCCCCTAGAAAATTACCCTGGGCTGAAGAGAGGCGACTCAGCAGGTCATCTTCAAACCTTCTCAGCTCAATCTTGAAGTGGTTTTGCTGCGTGGTCAGCTTCGTCTTGGAAAATGTACAAAGAACAGTTCAAAATTGCACATTTTTCCTATCGGGTATTAAGGATTATTATGTAGACAAAATGCTTTACTTCCAAAAAAATGTAACTTTCATCTGTGGATTACCTTCAGCTCCTCCAAGTCAGGTCTCTCCCAAGAGACTACCTGTCCCAGCAGCTGCTCCTCCAGGCCCGTAGGAGTCACGGTGAAGTTGATCAGGGTGGTCTGGGCCTGGAGCTCAGGAGGGAAATGTGGATTGGCCAACTTGGTGTGAAGAATGAGTTTAAAATGACTGTTGTACACACACTCCTTGCCTCCAATCAGAATATACCTGGATACGGGACCAAAAATATTTTTAGTTAGTTAGTCTGAAGGACAATGAGGCCTCACCAGCATGTGTGGTTATTTTGATTAAAGATGTTAATGGTTAAAAGAAGACAGTCTTGTATTGTACCCATTTGTTAGACTTGTAACATGGCAGGAAGTATACTTAAAAAAGAAAGCCATGATGATGATGATGATGATGATGATGATGATGAAGATGGTCTGAACTGCACTTCTATTTTTGCCCTACAACTTTAGTTTGGCTCCAAATGTCACTTACCCCATAGACAAATATTCTTGAGTAAATATGAAAGATTATCACGGCACCAGCCAATATTTATCTGTTCCTGCATTTCAATTAAATTAGCAGTGGCTTGACGAACCTGGTGGCTTTTCATTTATCTCTAATTACCCCTTGGATGTCAGGCAAGGCCCCAATTTTTATGGCACAGGTTCCTCATGGCCTGGGTCTGGTTCAACTCTATATCTTCACAAGCCAGAATTAATGTACTATTGATAGAACCATTACTCCACCAAATTAAAGTCCGTGCTGATGGATTGGCTTGTAGTCTTCCGTCAGCCATGAAAGGAATAATTAGTATTCATTACTTCACACTCTACAACATTCCAATTATTAATGAACTTCAGCTGTGGAGACCTACGAGATCCATCATGGCCGCCCCAGCAGGTTGTATTAATCATCGACAGAAACAAGCGTGTGGGTCATCTACAAGGGATAAACTTATAATCAGATTTACTATGATGAATTGTTACGCCTGGACAGACAAGGCTTCAAAAGACGCTCGATGAACATACGCTGTGATATTCACTATTCATGGTCTTACAAACATCAGAGCAAGAAAGATGTAAACATTTCTGAGTAGGAGATCAAAGCAGGACGTCAATATGTGGTTTTTTCTATTTATTCTGCTGTTGCCTGTCCAGTTGATGGAATTTACTGTATTTTCTTTGGTAACTGAGGTATTTACAGAGCGGCTACCTTAGTGACACCAGTGGTTTGGAAATTGTCACCAGAATAGTGGTCATGTTTGAAAAACTGAGTTCGAAATCAGACTGATATTTCTTTCTTTTTTTAAAAAAACAAGCAGAAGTTTTATTATTATTATTATTATTATTATTATTATTATTATTATTATTATTATTATTATTATTATTATTATTATTATTATTATATAGTCACTTTATAATACAAGTCAGCATATCACTGTAACAAAGCTTTAATTATTAATGAACTACAAATGCATTAGTATTACAACCAAAAAATTCACAGGGGCGATAATTTTGCATAAGGATGTGACCACTTCAAATCGATATTAACTTAATTGGTGGCATATTTCAAAATCCATTGTTTATGAATATTAAATTGTTATAAAAAT
>VUQR01000496.1:8406-19794 GCA_015108515.1 Hemichromis elongatus | reverse complement strand
TTTAATCTTTGCCATTTTGGTTCAACATCTGGGATAAGATCAGCCGCCCCTCCTTGAGTCTGGTTGTGCCGAAGGTTTCTTCCTGTTATTAGGGAGTTTTCCTCCCCACTGTTGCCAAGTGCTTGCTCTTAGAGGGTCAACTCATTGTTGGGGATTTCCCTAGTCTTAATGTAAGGTCTGAATCAACACATAGGAAAAGTGTTTACAGATATGCAACAGTGCCATTTCTATAGGTCTGGGAGTCTTTTTTACAACCACAGATGTCACCTCCTGCAGGCCATGAAAAACAATGCAGGTTAAAGAAAATTCAGACCCTAAAGCTACATTCATCTTTTATAAAGAACTGAAACTATATGTTGCAGAACAAACATGTTTTTCATCTCATAATAACTAAACAGGGTTATGTTTTTTCAAATATAGCATATATGTATATTATTTTTGATGTGCTGAGGATTATAATTAGGGGTGTAGCTGTTTTGTTTGACAGGTGTGCTTACAAGCTGCTGCTGATAACCCCTGCTAATTCCACTAACAACTGGACCTCCATGTTTTTTGAATAGGTGCATTTTGGTGAATTTTTTATGAAAAAAAAATTTAAAAAATTGACTTGCTGTGGATTACAGACCAGAGAGTGATATCTAGTATTTTATTAGTCTAATATTGCTATTTAGCAAGAATCTGTGACTATCGGTTGACTCAGTTTATTGGTAGTTACCTGATAACAAGGCATCATGTGCTCTGGTCTGAATCGCTTCTGGCTTAGGTTTAAAAAAAAAAAATAACGAGAGAGAACAAAATGCCAACAGTGAGGGAATCAAAATGCAGAAACCAATGTCACGGTGACTATGTCCATCTTTTATATCCAAGTCTATGGTTACAACCCAGCTCATAAGTCAAAACATAAAATGGAAACTGACACTAAAGTGTATGAAAGCAATGGCTTTATTTCAGTTATTACATGAAGTTCAAATCTGGGATAATGTGTTAATGCGTTTCAGCTAGCTGAAAGTTTTGAGCCCCCCTGAAGCTACTTCACGCATGCTTTTACTCACACCTCCTCAGGTCTGGACAACACAGGTCTTGGGAAGTGCTGCTGCATGTTGCCAAAAAAGGTTGAGTAACAAGGGAGATGGGAGCTGCATGAAATCTAATAGACTGCTTAAAGTGATATCGCCTGAGGCAAAGACTTTTTAGCTTGCTAAACTATAAAGCTGACAGAAGTGAGCCATATTATCTTGGTAGTAAATTGTGTTTGAACTTCTTGACAAGGTGAAAAATGCGCAAAATAAAAAAGGCCTTTGTGGCTTTAAATTTGATCCATTTTTTTTAGTACTGTGATTATGTTACTGTTTTTCATATCAGAGAAGGGGAAAACTTACATGTAGCCATGAAGGTGGTGAAATCAACTGAATCTGATCTTTGGCAAAGATGACATGTATTTACTTTGGTTATTCAAGGTCAAAATCGCCCAAGCATCCGGTTTCTATATCTGAATGTGTCCTAACAAACACATCCGATGTCTTCACCCCTGACTGACTCCTCAATGTGTACTTCAGGCACCCATTAGAGCACCCATCTGCCTCATTATTTTTATTAATGATGTTCCTTCCTTCCCTGTCACATCAAAGGTTTTAACTTGTGGTTCTAGTGATAGTGGTGGTCATTAGGACAGCTCAAAGTGTGGGATCCCATCTGGAGTGTCTCACACAAAATGCTGTCAGGCCTGAAAAGCTGCTCCAGCAAACTTTTAGCGGTTGTCTCTACCAGGTCCCCATGTTATGGAATATGGGGCTGAGAGAGACAGAAAGTCTGTGGGTTATGATTCTCCACACAGATGGCTCACTGAGTGCACCAGAAAAAGTAGTCATATTATTTGGAAGTCTTTAAGGGGAAAATTAATGAATATTCAGCATGGATGTAGTGGACAGGAGCTGGCGAATAAAACATTTATTACAATGAAATGAGGTTCTCATATCAACAGAAAAATAATTCCCAAAGTATGAAAAAAATGTACATGTCCTTCCAGATTTTAATTATTTATCCATATCAAATTGCCAATCATTACTAAAAAATCCAATTGTTACTGATTAGCATAAACAAATGAGAAGTAAATATTAGCACTTGGAGCCTTGACAGTTATGCAGGCCTAAAAAAACGTTCCATTTGTAGTCACGCAAAGTAATGTCATCACTTAAAGGGAATTTAACCCTCCTGAGTATTAACAATGCCAAAAAGTTTTGCAGAGCAGGTTCAAGCACCTGACGTCACAAGCTGTGGTGGGAGTAGGGTCTTTCATATAGGCTGGCAAGGGTGTGGTTCTCTGAGCCCAGAGACCATTAAACTGTCACCACTCTATTTCTGTAGTGGGACTACAGAAGGGGGTTCTCTCGTCCCCTGCAGCACTGGTAATGATGAGAGTTGAGGCTGGGTAGCCACTTTGCCATGTGTGCAATTTAAACTCAAGATTGTATTTGCAGCTACTGTTGAGCTGTGGCAAGTGTGTGCATGCAAGGTGTTACGGGCACATGCTGCTTGCATGTTTCTTCTGTGGATTCATGTTCAACACTTTAAGAAAAGTTGAATTATAGTTGTTGAAAAAGAGGCAATTAAAAGAGATTGAATGTAATTGCCAGGTACTGTGTGTCAGTATATCCACAGGCATCTCTGTTACACACTCTGCTAATCGGTGGCTATAGCAACCAATGTTTTTGTGTTAATCACTGTCAACTTACAGTTTACAGTTTACTCAAATCAAGGGTTGCATTGCAAAGAGCAGTTTTCCTCTTGTTATACTGTCTTATTTTAGGACTGGGATGTTGTTCATGAAACCTTTAATTTTCTCACAGAGACGGAAATGTAAGTTTAATTACACAAGAAGACACATATTGAAGCTATGACTTCATAAAAAAGAAACCTTGACTGACTGAAGAAAAGAAAAAAAACTGAAACCATTGAAAATATTTTACACCAATAACAGTACAGTCTTGAATATAGGAACTTTTAATCATTTCGCTCCTCCAAGATGTTGAATTGGTTGCTTTCATTAAATATAAGCCCTGATCTTAAACACACAGCCTTTACCCTGTTAGTTCTTTGGCTGCTACATCAGCAAAAGAGCACAAAGATACTGTAGCACCCCCTTGTGTTGTGAAACAGCTAAAGGCTAAAAGGTCTAAAAGAGTAGCGGTTTTAACCTTATCAAATGTAATGTTCAAAATTAAAATAAACTACATTTCTGCATTAGCACTGCTGCTAGGGGCAGGGAGGACATTAAACATTATAACTGAATGATCGAAAGAGACCACAAATGTCTCTTTCGACATGCAACCTCACGACTACTCGGTTATATTTTTTAGCATATTTGCTCTTGAGAATTTCACAAGCACTCAGTGACGAAGCTGGGCGGTATGAGGGCATCCCCTTGGCCTTTATGGTTTACGCACAGAGAAGAGCAGAATGGCTTGTGTTGGCTAATCCTCTAGCCAAACACAGCCAGACACTGAGTTGTTCTGGCATAATTAGAACCTGCTGTAGATGTCTGAAGTATTACCTCATTGCAAAGAACACGGCTTCCCCAGCTAACAGCCCCAGCTGGCTGGATCTGGATTCTGTTCCACTACTGATCAATGGGGAGCTCCCTACAATAACAGTTACCACTAGTGCTGTATATTGACCAAATCGAACAAAAGGAGACATATGGAGGTATGGAGATTTGCTTCTCTGTCAAGCTCTTTGCTGAGTGGAGGCCAGTTTTATGTGTTTGAAACTGGCTGTTATAAGGGTCTTACCCCAAAGGTCATGCAGTACAAATGTTTCTTCACCACAGATATGAACTCTATCCAGAGCTGGGACTGGGCACTCCTTGTTTTTGATGGATGTTTTTCTAGTATCCCAGTGTTGTAAACGTGCTTACACTTTTATACTCACCAGGGGAGACTGTAAAGTGGAGAGTAAAGTCAGACTTTGCAGTTAAACAGTATTTTCCTCAATAACAGTTGATAAATGTTCGGCGTATTATTAAGGAATTATTACAGAACCTATATAACATAAAACTATGTTCTGTTATCAATACACAGACACAATACTATTTATGCGTGCTTCCGAAGCTGCACACAGCTCTGCAGAGTCTCCGCCAGGCACTTTGTCTGAATTGTTCCTGTGTATTTACACTGCAAATAGCAATACAAATACCAATCACACAGGCTGATAGGGGCTGATTTTGTACAAGTTACGAATGGATGATAGACATATGCATGCCTGCCAGAGATTTATCTTCATTTCTTTCCCCAGTTTCATAATGATTTTTACTGCTAGTCTGTGTAAAGCACATTTTAATAATTGTCATATCTCAGAAGAAACGTGTAATTACTGCCTGATATTTTCTCAGGGATGTGAGTGTTTTTAATATTGGAGACGTGGTGTCATTGACATCAGGCACATATTTGTGGATGATCTTTGCTGGTTGTGAGTCATGTCATGACTCGTCTGTATGCGTTCCATAACCCCTGGTCCTGACAGAAAACCACATTACAAAGAAGTTGGCGGTAATTGTTTTAGTGACGGGAAAAAAATCACATTTGTCAGGAATTCTGAAGTGTGCAAGTCATATTAATGACCAGATATAACCATATATAGCTTATTTATTGGTGGTGATGTCAGCTCAGATCAGCTGCAGAAGGCATGGCTCCAATTTCTCAAATCTGTCACTAAATAATTTATATCGGAGGTAGATAAGTTTGCCTTTGTGGGAAAAATTCAGGAGTTGGCAGTGATCATACACAAGTAATGGGAGAATGAATAAATTTACATGCATCAGTTAGATGGAAAATTAAAAGGACTCTCTTGGTGCATTCTCCAAGCGGCAACTTGTGGGACTAAAAAATTAAGTCAATGGAAAGTCCTTACAGGCCCATGTTAAAATGCCAAACTTTTGGCCTGAAAAAGTAGCTTACCAATTAATAATAAATATGTGTATTTGTTTTTGTTTCTTTCTTTTCTTTAACTAATGAAATTTTTAAAATTTAGCGAGTGACACTAGACCTCACTAACACTAGTCACTAACCGGATTGTGACATAGCTAACTCTTTATAGTGTGGTTATTTGACATATCTTACTAGTTGCTGTGTGGTACAGCCCATCCAAAAAAACCTTTCCTGTTATTTTGGTAAGTCTTATTCCAGTATTTCTGTATTTACTTGGATGATATATTTGTATACATGCAGCTAGCTAACCAAGCTTCCTAGTGTTGATGGAATTGCTAAGGTAAACATTAGCACTAGCATTGTAACACCAACACTGTATGGTCAAACCCACATACACAACAGTGGTATCTGCTAAGTTATCAGTTAGTGCTCAACCACCTTACCTTCTTCTGTCTATCTATCTATCTATGATAGTGGCGACCAAAAATGCTAACAGTAAGTCTTCAAAATGAAGTGAGGCACAGAAACCAATGGGCAACTTTATTGTGGCTATAGCGATCTATGCCAGGGGTCTCGAACTCCAGGCCTCGAAAACCAGAGTCTTGCAGGTTTTAGACGTGTCCTTGATCCAACACAGCTGATTCAAATGGCTAAATTACCTCCTCAACATGTCTTGTAGTTCTCCAGAACTGATTCAGGTGTGTTGACCCAGGGTGAGATCTAAAACCTGCAGGACACCAGCCATCGAGCCCTGGAGTTTGAGACCCCTGATCTATACTGTCTGTGAATTTCTGTGGTATATTAAAAAGTTTCAGTTGAATATTCAATGGTCACTTGATTTAAAAATACATTACTAAAGTACATAGTTCAGACCGTAAACCTAAATCTGTTGCTGCACAAAAGCTCATGTGTAGCAATGAATTTAGCTTTATTTTAAAATGGAACATGGTCCTTTACTATCGAAAACCCCTTGACAGAGGATGTCCATTTTGATTTATGGAGAGGAAATAGCTGCTTTCTCCTTGCGGGTGGGCCTGTAAAACCCACGTCCCACCTCATTCTGGTATGGTGGCCTTGTGTAAGCAGCAGCGTAAGCCCAAATCACAAGAGGTCACAGTCTCCAAGAGTGAGTTGCAAGCCTCAGATTACGGCTTAGTCACTGTAGAGAAAAATTCCCAGATGTAGCTTTACTTTGACAGACGAACCAGAGCGAAGATACTTGATCAGGGAAAAGGAAGCGCTGTCCTTTGCATATGTTTAAAGGCCATAATGGAGTGAATCCCTCGATGACTGAGAAGGAAACAGAAAAGTCAGATTCAAGCGAGATAGTCTAAAATCATAGCATACATAGATGTTACTTTACATGATTTGGAAGACAAAAAGCTCTGGTATTCACTCTTTATAAGGGAGTAATGAGTGAAATGTCATATGAAGGTAATAATAAAACCAGACATGGTCTCATAGCTGAGTGCTCATTTACTGCTTCTCTGGTTCGCCATACCTTTTTCAGTAGACTATAAAAGTGCGGAATGAATTCACATAATCGATGGTGGTTACTACCTCCCCAAAGACTTCAAGGAGAATGTATCAAGCACAGGTGTGCACATGTAAAAACCATAACAAAATCACTGTGTATGACTTTATAAAATGATAACTTTATTTGACACCTGGAAAAAAAATTTAATATCACTGCGCAGTGGGCATATAAAACTAAAACAATCATCCTAGGAGGTTAATAGGGGTCTATAACCATGAATATTATTGCAAACCAGTCCAAAACAGTTCAGATCTCTTGAGAGCTTGAAACAAAACAACTAATTTTCTTTTACATGGTCAGGTCTGGTTTGCTGCTTACGCAAAGCTGTGACATCTAAGCTCGGTTGATTTCACCATCACCTCAGCGAGATGTTCTCATGCCGTCATTGAAAAATATGTTTCTGTAGGACCGGAGACTGTTATGTCTCTAGCTGCTTCATAACACTGCAACCGAGCTAACAACCACAAAATTGACTTTCTCAGAGGTCCGTCATATCTCTCCGGAAAACAAATTGTGAGGACCAAACTAATAAACTCAAGCTCTTAAACATAGTGAAACGTTAGAATGCTATAAATCAAGTTAAGGATCTTGACAACAATGGGTGTGAACAAGTAAGGGACCAAGCAAAACTCTGGTCTGTCACTCACTGAAGTTTAAGAATGAATTAGAGTGCATTAAATGCAGTATATCTTCTGTAACGCTTGCAATATAAAACTAAATGTAAGTTTCTGCGCATAAATATGGGAGTGTATTGCTTCTAATACTTTTATCTTTTAGAAAAAAAAATCAATGAAATAACAATGATTGTGTGCTTACGGTAATTCTGTGAGGCATTTTCCCATTACTATAGCAAAGGTTGCTCATTTTTCAATGGCCCTAATCACTACAGAGCTGGATGAACTTCACTAGAAGAAAAATCAAGCAAAGCACTTGGAATGATCTGCCTTTAAAATTATAATTTAATTTGTAATTTGGCACTCAGCTAAATCCACCCTAAAATCGTAAAGGTAAATTAATGAGGTGAGGAGAAGAAGCCAGATCATGACGCTTGATACCCATGAAAACTATAATCGCTGGTGTGATGTTATTATTATTTAAACGAAGATGAGCATTTAAAAAAATAGGTAAACAAATAATGCAGAAAACTGTGGAATCCTGTTTCTAAATACATTATCTTTCCCATGTATATGTCAGCCAGTTGTTTTATGAAAAGGCAAAGACTCATTATATGTCGTCCGGTTTACACATGAAAGCAATTTTTAATGATTTACCCCTCTAATTTGGAGATTGAAGCTTACCACTAATGACAGAACACAGTTACATGCGGATCTCACTGTAGTCCTGAAAACCACAGAGGATGGTGGAAAGTGACTCATTTTGTTACATATATAGACATGGTGATTCCACCTCTCTTTCACCAGAATGGAAGGAATGTCTTGATAGACCCATCCCACACACGCATCCATACAGAGTTAAAAAAAAAAATAGGCACAGAATTAGGCCTTAAAAGGATTCTGCAAGCATTGTTATTACACTATTATTAAATAAGAATATCAAGTAAAAATATCATATGACGTGTAAGTTCAAGCCTAAAAAAAACCTTTCATTTTAGGATTTTCATAATGGCATACGAGCAGACACCTAAAAAATGCAGACAGAAAGAACATACCATAAAGGAAGCATAATGTTGCTCACCAACAAATGCTGCTCAGTAATTGCATTTTCAGATGCAGAAAGTGGCGTGATAAAGAAAAGCAGTGACCCTCATAGTTTTAACAGAAAGTTGGCAAGCATTGTTGAAGCTGTTAGAACACAGACAGGAAACTCTGGCTTCCAACTTGAGGTGGACTGACAGCAAATATGAAAAATGGTAGATGAACAAAGTGTATCAGTGCTGACAGCAGTAGTAGGGAATAAAGCACAAACAGGATTTCCTTCATAAAGCCACCCTGAAGCAACAATACTGGAATGCTTGATGGTAGAAGCAGCTAATAGTGAATGCCTTTTTCTTAAGGGTATGTTGGGTATACGTAGCAAAGCAAGTCCAGAAATACTCCACAAGTAGATGATTGTACCATCATTGTCATCTTTGACATCTTGGAACATTCAATGTCTGCTGGTATTAAATATTTTCATATTCATTTGCAATTCAAGCATCTTGTGGTAAATTAATGGTTAAATAGTTGGTCCGTGGTTGTGATAAGTGACAAATTATGCTAAACCACAAGCCTGAAAAACTGACAACCAATTTGTTCCAGACAATCCTACACATCAGATCCAGTCTGGAATTGTTTTTTTGGATAAAGCCGGACTCATTCTCAGAAGAAAAGAACGCAAATATTCAATGCTTCTGACTTTCAAAACATTGGTCTACCACAGGTGCAAGTTTTCCACACCAATTAGCAAGTGCTCCACCCACAAATTTTCCGTCAAAATAAACTCGGAACACATAAAAATTGCACATTAAAATGGGAGTGATTGTCTTTGATATTCAATGCTTTAATTGAAACCAGGCAGCTAAATTACAGACCTCTGTTTTGACGGCTTCATGGTTTCCATCAGTAAAAGGGGATTCCTGAATGATATCCTGAGGAACACTAGATTTCCTTTTAGAGGAAAACCAAACAGGGTAGCACGTCATTGTTTTGCACTGGCTCCATGGTCAGCTGGCATTAAAGTTTTTCTTAACCTGTAATGGACACTGGGTCAAAGGTTCATAATTTTTCTGTCTGCCAGTCACACATGTTGTGCATAAGTTTAGTAGCTGGGTACACATCTGTTAATCTTTGTTTCAGCTTCTCAATAGCTCACCAGACTACGGTCTCGCTGTGTGTACTCAATCTTCTCCAATTACATAGTTGCTGGCTGCTCCCTTGAGGTTACGTGGACAAACCGTTTGGGTATTGCGGAAGGAGTTTCCACAAAATAGGTGTTGTCCAAAAATTCCTTTCACTTATGGAAATAAACCCACAAAAAGAGGACACGTTATAGAGGCTGAGAAAAGAAGAGAGAAGAAACTTGAAATTTGGTTTAATCAACTCGGGTTTGTCTTTTTCTTTTTTCATTGGTAGCTTTTCTTTTGCAAATTCTGATGAAATCAAATAATTTATGAGGAAACCTCTTTCAGCAGACATCAAAGTAAAAACATACAAAAAAATTTGATCTGTCTCTTAATAGGTGGAGGACACGTACACGCACTAGAATTTCAACAGAAGTTTCCCTTTATTTCTAAATTAAACGCGTTCTTAAACCAGAGATGATTGCAATTATTCTTTCCATTGTGGTTGCGTCGACTTCATAAATCACAAGTCCTGGATGGTATTAGGCTGGCGGCTTCCTTTTGGAATTTTCAAAAGAAACTGTCACAATTGTTCCAGTCTCAACTCGATGGTCCCCACCCTCATTACAGACCCGGTCTATTGTACTGGCACGGTTTAGTCAAACATCCTTGGAGCTATGTGTTGATATAAAGCTATCTGCGTTCACAAACTCTTACATATGGACAGTAACTTCACAGGCCCCTCTGACAAGGCTGTTTTTACCATGCTGGCAGGAATCCAGACCCGGCTGTCAGCCCAGGCTCCTTTTCCCAAGTTCCACCCAGACGCTGCATGCGCCGTCATCCTGCTGAAATGTAAACCCCAGATTCAGCTGTGTTTGTTATGGTTGCGCCGGCCCTCAGTGAACACACAACGCTGTCACAACGTACCTATAACAGCAGGGCAATATTTCAACAACAATCTATTTGGTCAGCTGCAATTACATCACTAGGTGGTCAAACGCATAAGTTAGCTGCAACGATAATTAGGATTATTACATGGGCACTCATAGAGAGGGTCATACGTGAAGTTCTTATTTTCTAACACACCTTGACATTTAATGCAGCGCTTTAAGCTAAATGCTTTTAAGTATATATTCACAGGCGGCTCAACTTGACCCCAGTGGACTGTGTTCACAAGAGCACCATCATCATTGTTTTTGCTATGGATGCTCTATTTAAAAGCATGTCTCCTGTAACCCATTGGTGCTTTTAATCATCCGACTATAGTATAAACAGTAGTTTAGCCTGAACACTAGTGTTGCCCTCGAGATCATTGGCCTGCTGCACTAATGGCTATTTACTTTACAGAGAAAATGAGTAACCAACAAAGTCTATTTTTATCCTGAAATGACCCCAGAGTCAGACACACTGAGGTGACGGGTGACACATCCGTAACTTTAATCAAACCAATGGGCCTGCAGGCTGCACGCTAGTGCAACAACCTTCATGTGATTAATTTTCTTTTCCTTTTTCTCTCCTCTTATCGGTTCATGGGACCCAGAGTCACCATAGCATAGCAAATGCCAAGAGAAACTAATGTCGAAATATAAATCCATAGCATGTCTGCAACTAGCTGGGGGTCTGTGCAGTGTGGCATCAGTCGGGTGGGTAATTTATCGTGGGAGCTAAGTGTTTCCATTTGCAGTAAGAGCCACTAAAAACAGCCTCGCTGAAGATTTCTGGGGGGCCTGCTTGTAAAAGTTCTGATGCGGTATGAGCTGGCTTATGGCCTGACAACCTGTTTGGGGAGCTGTATAGATGGACTTTTAATGAATACATAATCCAGTCATCACAAAAAGAGCCCTCAAATTTGCCAAAACTGCAGTTCTGGATGGTTGTGTTCTCATCCACCTCGAGCAGAAAAATGAAATGTATTTATAGATTTGGTTTTTCCAAAGAAAATAAACAAGAGCTGCAACAAGATTTTTATTACTACTACTACTACTACTACTGTAACTATTACTATTATTATTATTATTGCTGTTACTAGGGCTATTGTCATTTTTATGAAAAAAAAAACGTGGAAAAAAATGTAATACTGACTTTAATTAATAAAAAATATATGGTTCTCATTTTTTTTTTTTTTTTTTTTTTTTTTTTTTTTTTTT
>VUQR01000491.1:18602-33233 GCA_015108515.1 Hemichromis elongatus | reverse complement strand
GAGCCCACTCCTGAAGACCTTTTATGACTCTGTTATGGCCTCTGCCATCTTTTATGGTGTGGTCTGCTGGGGCGGCAGCACCTCTGCCGGGGACAGAAAGAGACTGAATAGGCTGATCCAAAGGGCCAGCTCTGTTCTAGGATGCCCTCTGGACCCAGTGGAGGTGATGAGTGACAGGAGAACGGTGGCTAAGCTGTCATTCCTGTTGGACAACATCTCCGACCCCATGCAGGAGACTCTGACAGCCCTGAGCAGCTCCTTCAGTGGCAGGCTGCGGCACCCACAATGTGGGACGGAGAGATTTCGCAGGTCTTTCCTCCCCACTGCTGTCAGACTCCACAACAAAGACTGCAGCTAATCATACACTAAAACCCATATCAAACACACATATGCAATAAGCCTGCTATAAGTGCAATACTTTTTTCTTGTCTATTTCTCAGTTGTATATAGCACTTGTATTTGTATTATATTTTATTCTAATGTATATTGTATTTTATTTTATTCTATTCCATTCTGTACATTATATCCTATTTTTTTCTATTCCAGTGTCTTCTAATTTCTGCTATAATTCTTTGCACTTTGCTGTAACAAAAATAAATTCCCCACCTGTGGGACTATTAAAAGTTATCTTATCTCAACTGAAAACCTTTAGGATCTGCAACCCTGAACTGGAAAACATTTAAGGAAATGTATGGATGGAGGTTGTTTGTGTTTCCAGCGCAACAGAAGCATTTTTTCCAATGTGCCTGTAGCTACATCGTTGCTTTTTCACATGTTCAGCTCACCTGCTGTGCACTGACTGAAAGACCCTCATGGAAATGCTAGCCATTTACTCTACATGCTATTGAACATCTCATTTTTCTCCATTAATAGTACAGAAATGGCACAGTTCTCTCCAGGAAGCTTGCAGGAAATGATTGGGAAAATGATTCAGACTTCCGCAACAACAACAGGATATTAAGTGTTTAGTAAAGACAATAAATAGCAAATGTTTCGCTTATTGCATAATGACTTGAATTACTGATGTATAATGTTCAGAGAAAGAGTTCACAATGCATGTATTTATTTGATATGCACTATGTAGATTTACTGAACATGAAAAAAAATGAATGTTAAGAAGACATACCTTTGAATATAAACCAACAGTAATTTTAGTGTGTATGCCACAGTCAACACAGGCAGAATAAAATGTCTTTTAAATAATAGTAACTGGGAGCTAAGAGCAGCTAATTAGTGCAAAAATGTGAAAAGGGAGAGCATTAATCAGATGTGCACGCCTCTCCCTGTGTCTGCAGATGAGTGTGTGGGCGCATAAATGTGTGTTTGACAAAAAGAGGGGTGGTGGAGTAAATACAGTGTGTGCACTGCAGGTACTCAAAGTGGGCAGCAGAGTGCAGAAGAGACAAAGTTATTGTTCCAGGTTTAACGTCACTATTATGTTAAAACATGCCATGTCTCAGTGTTTTGTTAATATAAGTCGATTTCTGTTTAAATCCAAATGTGCTTTTTTTTTTGTTAAGATGAATTAAAATATGTTTAGATGGATCAGACTCAGAGTCAAAATTGGCATTATGGTTCTCTTAAAATACAAAGCTTTCTCCAGATATGGATAAACTGCAGCGTTTTTGCAGAGTTTTGCTTTGTCTTTTATTACAGCAAAAGAGCGTGCTGAGTGAATCACTGAGTGAACAAACTTTAATAAATTCAGTCGGTTGTCTTTTCCTCATGCAGAGAGACTTGCAACCAAACCCGGACGATAACAAGGACTTGTTAACCTTTCAGAGATGTATGGTGACATTTAAACGATACTTTTCAGTCTACGCTCATCTTCTCCCTGGCAGCCACCGCTCACTTTGTCCTGATCATAATGAGTCCGAGGAATAGAAGTACTCTTATCACTGAGGGGATGAATTGAAAGAGAGAGAGAGCTGTAGGACGATTTAAATTATTCCACTGCATCTGGCAGAGATGAATGTGGGCTGGTCATTTTTGGCAGTGTGAAAACTTCCTATAATGGTTGAAACTGACTGCAGTAATTAGGCTTGCTGTGAGAAAACTTCACTTAGACTTGAATATTTTGAATAAATGAAGCTGTCTGAACCAAGAGATCGAGTCTTTTTATAGCTAAGCAGAAAGTATCCAAACTGCGGGGCTTTATCATCACAGTCCTGCTGCACTTTGTTTGAATGTATCTCTTAACCACATTAAAATGTATATAACTTATAGAGCTAGTCGTTGTGATGTCATCCTTACCACATTAATCAAAATTCAATTCAGATTTATTTACATAAGTTTTATACTAAAAGGTAAAATCTGTTTATGACAAGTTAGCCTCTGAGTTCAAATAAATCTGTCTTCACAGGCTATTTTACATGAATGTGTCTTGGCATCAGGTTGTATTCAGAAAGACTAGACAGCTCTATTTTTATATGCTGTGTAGCACCAACTCTTTGGAGCAGCCTTTTATGTTTTCTTTTTTCAGGCTTGTCTAGAGGTTACTTTGGTCACTTCTGGTTTTGTCTATCTGCGTCTGGGTTGTTTTTGAATAAATTATTGCCCAAACCATTTCATATGTCTGTGTTTAAATACTCATGAAATTAAACCATACAGATATCATATTTAATGCTCTCTGCCTTTTACATGCCCTAGTAACAGGCTATAGGTTTGCACTGCCACCTACATCAGAGGCACTCCTCCATTACTCTTTTTTCCTTTTTCTGGCTTCCTCCATCTGCTTCTCTCAGGGCACTGTCAGTTCCATCACGACCACTTGCTCAGACATTTTAGAGAAAATAACGATGTCCTGTATGAGGGTAGTCTATGCAGTGTCTTCAAGGAATCCAAACTGGTTCCTCAGGTTCACATACATATTCTAAGGCTTGGGCTTTTGGTTAGGGATTTGGGTGTTCTGACAAATCTAATTCTCTGTTTTGGTGGTTGAAGGTACTTGACAATGGTGTGGCTGATGGACTCTTGATGGATATTACCTTTAGCACTTGGCTGCTGCAGCAACAAAAATAGCCTTCCCTTACTGCTTTTGAATAGCTGCTGCGATGTGCTCCAGTTTTCCTCTTTCTTAGCAGAAATGGCATTTTGTTTGGTCTTGTCTCAATAGAAGAGATTAGAGTACTTAGACTATGAAGAACATTATGCACAGAGCGGATGATCAACTTAGTGTAGATGGATACAGCTTTTTTATTACTTTAATGTCCATCTCTGATTACCACACTGTCAACTGTTCAGTTTACTCACAGCTTTTCCAACTCAGTTCTGAATTTCCTATGGATCAGGTTTGTTGTAACGGGTGGTTGGAACGCTGTCATGGACCTCATTAGAGCTTTGCAACAATGCAGGGCCTGCACTTGACCCAAAGCTTCGTCTGCTCTCCATTCTGCCCTCACCTCAGTGCCAGCCTGAGCGAATGTCAGGTAACTGGACTCCCTGTAACTTCAGCAGACATTTTCACCTCAACACTCAAGCGAAGATGGCTTTGATATTACATCTTAGCTGTTAGCTTAGAAGTTAGTACCAGCAACCTTTATGGGTTTATAGGCTAAGAGTGTAGATGAAAATCGCATCGCTGTGGACCTATTTGGCATATCTAAAAGGAAATCTAAGAGTAACTGTAAGGACAAAATACATATACACATTTTTAAAGGTAAATTGTAGTTCGTGAAACAATGCTTGCTTAGCTTGTTGCTAAAATGCAATCTAACCGTGCCCCTAAGTGATTTACCTGCGACTAGGTGGATGTTAAGATGTTAGTTCATCCAATTCTTTTAAAAATTTTGGTAAAGTCAGGTTAAAATTGATTTCCTCTTCACATTATACATGCAGTAGTTACTTGATGGACTTGATGGATATAAAAATGTTGATTGTAGCAGTTTAACAACTAGAAACAATCAAATGACTGCAAACCAAATGACAAACATGATCAGTCTGTGCTCAGACAGTTAAAAAAAAAAGATAGATAACACGATGAACATTTAGCTTTGTGACAATAGCTCTTTCCCAGTTACATCACATTTATGTAAATCATTCCTCAAAGACAGCTGCTGCGGTGCTTGTATGCCTTATTTTCTAACATATTATGTTTGATTTAATTAGCAGAACAAGTTCTGATGCAGAGCTGCAGTCATGTTGAATTAAATCTAGCATTAATCAGAATTATATCATTTTCACTGATGCAAAGCTATGACGTGCAAAATCCTGCTCTCTCTTTTTTCACAAAGCCAAACCAGCATTATGATCATCATAATCATAACAAGTCAGTATTCTCTTTAATCTGTCTCTAATGAGACAATTTTTTTCCTAATATTTTTTGCAGTGAACAGATGTGATTCCAGATATGAGTGAGTTTTTTCTGGGTCATATGTATTAGGATGTTCTTCTTTGTAGTTTTGAATGCTTAGGGAACAGCCCTTTAAATGTTTGATGACCTGGTGATATGTATTACACTCTTCAAGAAAAGTTGTTTTTTTTTTAATCAGATAGATTCACCATAGGAAGCATGAGCCATCAAAATACTGTCTCGCATAGTACATCCTGGCCAGTTCGTCACAAAGTGTGTTTTACAAAATAAAAGTCAGGTCCTGACAAGACACAAAAGAGAAGGTAACATGCATGGAAGAGAGGGTATAATGAGCAACAGAAGAGAATTAAGATCACTGAAAGAAAGAGAGCGAGACAGAGGGCAAGAACCGGAGACGGAGAAGTAGGCTAATACGCTTCTGCTGCTGTTGTGTATCATTGAGCTCATAAAACAGAAAGGCATCATCAAAAAGCACATAGAAGAGTCAATGTATTCCCCGTAGTCTCTAAGAAAGTCTTTTGATGCTGAAACAGACTTTCTCTCTCTCTCTCTCTCTTCATCCATCCTTTCTCCCTCCTACTCTCTCCCACGCTCCCTCCATCGCTCACCATGCTGCTGATGAATTAAAAGAAAGTATGTCAGTTGGCAGGCAGGGAAGGGGAGACGAGAAAGAAAGAAGACATCAGAAAGAATTCATTCACTGAGTTAGTTTTTCCAACAAAAACACAGGGTCTGACTGCTCAGCGCCTCACAGGTTTTTAAGGTTTGAAGGCAGTTATTTGGGTCAGCTGTCAGGGCTATGAATTCACCCGAATCTGTACACTTTGCACTTTCTGTTTGGGCTGATATAAATGTATCAGGATGTCTCATATTTACATCGGAACAACTTGGCCTCTGTTCGTCGGCTGTCTCGTCTTTAGCTAGCAGCTCAAAATGCATCTAGTGGAAGGAGAAAGTTGGAGCTGGAAAATGCTCTTTCTATGTGACTGCTGAAGGACTGTACGAGAGTACAATGCACATTGCTAACATAAATGTCTTTGTGAGTGCAACAACACAGCAAGCTCTTATTAAAAATACAAGGTTAATGAAATCATTACATTTGCGAAGAGTAAAAACTAGCTAAAGGTAGCTTCCCAAACAGCCTGCTCAAAGTTAAGGCTGAATAAAACAACTCCTAAATGTTTTAAAACAACATTTTCTTAGCTGCACATCGAGGAAAGTTAGGGTTAAATTTATAAAAGTCCTTTTCTTGAATTTCTCCAGATTTGCCTTACAGTTGATCTGAAAGAAAGAGCAACTTTGTACAACTATACCTATTTAGCATGTGGTTAAAATACAACCTACACTTTACCGTTCAATTTTTTCCATTTAAAGGAAAAGAAACTAGATAAAAAAAAACAAAAAACTGCTCAGTAATTAAAATCACAATTCAGAGAAAAGTGAGCCATTCTAAATGCTAACTAGTCAAATCAGGAGCGTAACAATAACTGTGATCTATCTTTATCTGACGCTTATGCATTGAACTACTGTATAGTGTTAAGTATGGTAAGCTGTATCTACTTAAAAATATGATATATCTCCAAGCATTGTAAGTATGTTGTACCATCCCATCTTCTATTTTTTTTTTTTTTTACGTAACTAGTACATTTCTTTCCTTCATTATTTTTTAGCACATGCTTTTTTGTTGTATTATTTTGTGCTGTCACAACCCCATTTCCCACTGGGGTTATAAAACTTGTATCTTCTGTTTAATTCTTGACAAGAAAAAAAGTAATTAAATATTCATATTCTTTTCACTGCATTTATGAAAGTAATAAGTCTCTCAGTGCAAAGCTTCAGAGCAGCTAACACATAAAACTTTGCTTCAGGTCATATGCCATCCCCGCCTGAAAATCAGCAAACCTTTGGAGACTTATTGCCTAAATGAAAGACTTAGGTTCCACAAGAGTTTGACAACATTAACAACACGTGCCCTAAATACCTGGGCTACATTGTAGAGCAAGTGATCCAGGTGCTATTTTTGTTCCCATTTGATGAAGTCTAACAATCCTATTAGTCATTTTTTTTCCACATTTGAACTGCTTCTTTATTTATTTCTGAAGTATCCAGTCAATAACATCAGAGTGAGTGATAGCAGAAGGGAAAACCGATGCTGCCTCTGTTTTATTTTGTTCCGATAACCTTTAGTTGACTTTTGTTTGACGGCCCCCCAGAGTGCTTTTTATTAGCAGTTTTTGGGTTCTTGTTTGCCCGGGGTCATCTATCACAATATCCCTGCCAGATTCCAAAGTATGAACAGCAATCCCTCATGTGTTTGGATGATTTAAGAAAAAAAAACACAGGATGGCTGTTCCTTGCGCAGTGAAAGAATGTTACGAAGTTCAAGAGTTAAAGTGTTTATTTTTGTCCTCTCAAAACTGAGTGCAGGGATGACCTGGGGACCTAGAAAGCTAGAAACAATTTAACAAGAGGAGAAGACTCTTACAAATCTCAACATCAGTTTCTTTGAGGCAAAGTAAGACCTGCACCACTGCGAGTAGGAAGTTTATCCAGATGTACCTACCTGGCTAACAAACATATCGACTGGATTTGCTATTTATACCTACCAACGCTTCCAAAACCATGCTGCAATACATAGTTAGAAGCTTGTTCAAAAAGGCCACTTCTCTTTGAAGAAAAATGGATGTATTGCTATCAACAACAGTCCCACTCACATGCCTCCCACAAACTGCTGAACAGTAATTTTTTTATGATAAACTGCAGTATATCTTAGGGTCAGAACCCTTATTTACATTATAAAGGCTCCAGAGGAAAAAAAAATCAAATTTCTCACACTTACCCCAAGGGAGTTATACTGTAGAGAGTTAGGAGCAAATATAGCCAACCTCAGCTTTTTCTCAAGTTATTGTACATTATGATATAGCCAATGTATATTTTCTTTACCTGAGATAAAAGGAAGGTCTTATCCAATATATTAAGGAGGCCTAAAGTCCTCTCTGCCCTGATTTCCCTACATGCTTTGACTTCAGTTTTGCATTTGAGTCCTGCACATTTGGATTCTACCTTGCCTTGCCTCACACAGCATTTTATGACACATTAGTTATTAATTATCTCTAACTCTCTTCCACAGTCTTTTGTCCTGTGGACACCTAACCTCTAACCAGTCACGGCAGATGCCTGCCACTCCATGTGCCTGGTTCTGCCAGGTGTTTTTTCCTGTTAAAGGGAGTTTTTCCTTCTCACTGTCGCCAAGTGCTTGACGATTGGGGGTCATCTGATTCTTGGGGTTTTCTTGCCATTATTTTAGAGTCTTTACCTTACAATATAAGTGCCTTAAAGGAAATGTTGTTGCAATTTGGTGACATATAAAAAAAACTGAATTAAATCACCCCAATTCTTTCACTTCTTTAATTATGACAATTTACTGTTATCATACTTGAAACAATGTTTTTAGGGGTTCACAATCAAACTGCTGCAGTCACACTAACTTGATTAGAGTCTCCAGCTACATTTCATGCTATTAACATAATAACTGAACCATTATATACATTAACCTTCACCAATCCAGGTCAAAAACTGCTGGAAGGGGGCATGATTTCCTCTGTAATTAACCACAAGTCCTGCTTAAACTCCATTCCAGCAGGCTTGCATCGCTTGCAGATTCTTTACCTTATAGTATGAACAAGCTCCTTAGAATTTGGTGAAATATAAATAAAAGTCAATTTAATTCAATTGCACTGAATTTCCTGGAACACTGAAAACTATATATATATATATATATATATATATATATATATATATATATATATATATATAGTTTTCAGTGTTCTAACAAAGTATGCCATTTTTTTAGGCGTCTTGTTTTGTAAACTATATATATATATATTCCACCAAGGGAAAACCCATTCTCCTTGATGACAGCTAACATCCATGCCTATTTATAGCTTCCAATTTTAGTTCAACAAAATAATTAAATTGAGAAGACTGCCCCATCTGTTTTCTCAGAAATATTGGTGCAGTGCCATTTTTTTTAAGTTTTACTTTCCTACAATTTGGCATGTTTTTACATTGCCTTCAGTCGACGAGCTTTAGAACAATATATGCACGAGTAGTACTTGGCCCTTGAAACTGGATTCCAGCTTTGTGTTTTACTGCTCCTCCTTTGAGCTGCCCATTCCATAAGTATTAGAATTTAGTCAGTATAAAAATGATTTACTGGACATAACAGCTAATCTCAGTTGTATCTTTTTATAACTTGTTCCAAAGAAACTATATTATGAAATAGACAGACTAATCCTTGATGAGTTACATTGCTCAGATTACCTATATATACCCAGTTGGCACATAAAAGTTAATTAAATGCAATATATTATTTATGTATGTTGGTCAACCTAGGTTTATTGTCTTTGAAGAAATGTTGTGCCAGCAGGTCTATCTGAGCTGTGATCAAGTGAGTTTTGAGAGCCTTTGGTGCATTAAGATTTGCCAGAAAATCATAAACTTGAACTGACAGTACAAGTTCATCTTTCAGCATTAAGAGAAAACATGTAATCTGTGGTTTGAACACCCTGACCTGAAGGATTAATAACTTAATTTACCTTGGAGAACCTTATTTTAGCATTTTTTTAAGCTAGCTAGCTAATCTACTAAAGATGTCTTTGGGCAAAGACATCCTCACTTTAGGCAGTTTACAAAACAAGACGCCTAAAAAAATGGCATACTTTGTTGAAAATAACCCCCCCCCCAACAGATTCAAACACTAATTAATAACTTCAACATTTTCTTTCCCCTCCTCATTCTTTATATGACCACAAAACCATGTACTCTTATAGATTATCACTCTGGCATGCATTCATAAAGTTAATTTAAACATATGATAATGTATCCTAGTGTAAGTAGTCAATTCCAATATAGATTTAAACTGAAAATGGAAAAAGACAGGGAATAAAGCACCTTGTTGGAGCAAAATTGTCTGCTTCAAAACAAGATGCCATCCCCACCAGTCTTGGGACTTTTTATTCCAGGCAACTATTTTGCTAGTTTCAACAAGGAATGCCCTAACTAGGAATGTGCATTTTCTTGCTGTATGATATATTTAATACCAAATACACGAGTAGAATGTATAGCATTTATTTGATGTTTTAACATGGAAATCTACTGAAAAAGGAAGAGAAACATACAGAGATATACAGTATAAATCTACGCCTAAATACATTTTGTGGCAGCACAGAACATTTCACATTCCATTATGGGACCAAGGCCATACAACACCTGAAGTATTTAATGACTTTTTTAAATTTTTTTTTTTTTTTAATTTTTTAATATTTATTTATTTTTTAGATGTAGGCTCACATGGCATTGTGTCATTTCTAAAATGAGCAGCTGACAGCTCTTATAAATGAGTTTGCAATAAATCTTTTTTTTCTTTTTAATTCTCCAAAGTTACGAATTGTAGTTGCATGCATGATAAACAGGTATCTAGAGTTTAAAACACTTGCCTTCTTTTCCTCTTAAACTGCACTTTGTAGTTCAGTAATTTAAGAAAAAAAACCTCACACAACCACACATCAACCAGTTGTCAATGCCAGCACATGATCCAAAAGTTATTCAAAGCAAACCAGTTAGCAAGGAAGATCTTTTTAGACTCATGTTGTAAAAGCTTTTTTTCTTTAGCTTCCGTTTTGCTGAAGACTGCAGCTTCAGCAACATTTTATGGGTACAAATAACGTCCTTCAAACTACACAAAGCAGTCTGAATCCTCTATGGAAAAACTAGTTTCATTACTTCTTTGCATTAATGCAAGATATCTCCAAACAATTCTCTGTGACCGAGACCAAAGTCAAAGACATTTTCTTTTACTGTGTGTTCATTCACCAAACACATGTGGTACAATTACAAAGTCTAGTCAATTTCACGATGACGATGCAGAGATAATTTTGTGTCTGAGTGAATTAAAGTTGTTTCCACATTGCTGCAAAATTCACTTGATTGGGGCAATATTTCCGGGATTTCCAAAAATAGTTTGTATTCTCCATTTGTGCTGCTAACATGAGACATGAATGCACCTTCAAGAGGAAGGAATGTCCAATACCAGATGAGCCATGGCTGGCTTTGCAAAACTACTTCATAGGGTTACAAAAGAACTTCGAATATATTTAAAACTTCTGCTAGCTGGATGTAAATTACCATCAGGTGAAAGTCAAGGACAAACAGGGCCCAAAAATGCACATTTTGTTTGGAAATTTTCAACATATTTTTGACTGGCTTATGACAACACATATTTCCTTTTTTAATTTTTTTTTCTTACAAATTTCAGTTTTTGTAAATATTACAGATACTGTATGTGTAAAATGTAATAAATGAATATCTGGGCTTATTTCTCTTGAAACATAAACATATCTTTAATCTTAAAATTCCTAATGGGGACTATCTTACACACACCCTCCGTTGTGCTTCCGCATGAACTTCAGATAATTTTAGTATAATAGGATTATTATTATTGTTATTATTATAATGGGAAGCAGCATGTCTGTTTGAGGCCATCCCTGGGGCTACTTTATAGCAGTAGATGCTTGTTAGGTTGCGTAAAAGCGTACAATTTCCGTAACTTTATGCTTAAGCAGACTTAGGTATTATTTCTCTGCCATTTCTTTCTTGTACCCATGTCTTATTTGCCCCCAGGCCTGTGTACACAGTAGAAAATGTGATTTGGGGTCACAAGAGCTCTATAATAATCAGGACTACGGTCAATCCTTTTTCCAGTAAGCAAACTGCAATTGTGCAGAAACAATCCAAGTACAATACATTCAGTTCTTAGTCATATATCAACCTGTACACAGAAAACTTTACACTTTTTCACTGACTGTAATCAGTCACCAAACTCACGGTTATCAAGTACCTTTTTTTTTCTCTACATGTATTCTTGTACATGCACAAATAGTGGATGTATTCCATGTATCTGCGATTGATCAAGAACGCTTCAAATGTACATCATCAAGTTATAACTGGTTGATGGCTCTGCAACCTTAGGTGGACTGGCACACAGTTTGTCAAAAGAGTCTGACAGTAGAGCTATTTTTAATCCAGAAAACTATTATATGTTGACATTTGTCCATAGTTGAGCAAGCAGCAAAGAAAACAAATGATCTATCGATGCCATTCCTCTTTCAGTGGCTCCATATCCACTTTCCATCACACATGCACATGCACACACTAGTAAAGCACCATCTTTTTACTTTCTCACTCTATTCTATTTGTCACTCACAATATAGGAATGGGTGTTACATTCTGATGGAAAAATGATGATCATGGCTCATTATCCTCTCCCTGAAGAATGGATCTGATACATTCAATACTAGTATGTGCTTTTGTTTACACGACAGATCGGTTATCTTGGTCCATCTTCGGGCTCTATGAGATCCATTTGCATCACTCAGCACAGCTGATCATACATACAGTGTCTTGAGTGGGTAGGAATGTCTTCAGAGTGCCCCACAAAATCTCAAAACTAAATGGATGCTTGAAACGGACCTGTTGGTTTAATCCTGTCTACTAAATTATGTTAATTGCCAGTATGACAATCACAAAAAGATCATTTTAATTTTTGGGTTGTACACGCAGTATATGAGATGTGAACAAAAAGTTCTGGGAACAGGCTTCCGAAAAAATCAAAATCCATACCAGTTTAACTTGGCTGATCTACTGTTCAAGGTCATTTTCACAGCACATTTTGAGTGTATACATTGATAGTCTAAAACACGGCACTCATTTTTTCACCACTTGTTATGGATTTCAAATTTGGAGGTTCAATGTTAATGTTTTAGTGGTTGCCATGTTTGTTTCTGAGGCCAGCTATTAAAGAATGAGAGAGTCCTAAGTTAGCAGCCAATGCCAGCTAGCTAGCAGCTAACGCCAGCTTGTTAGTTAGCAAGTTCTGTTCATTAATTATATTGGTCAAACTACTTCACAGCAAACCATCAGATAACCCATTAAAATGCCCCCAAAAGGTACCATGAAGACACTTATAGTGAAGCTATCCAATCTAGTGACTGAAAGAAGTGGATGAAGCCTCACAGAGTCTAATCACAAGACAATATGACCATTGGTTTGAGTCCAAACTAATTATCCAGGTGGATGAATTATAAAGAAAGTTAGCCTCATTCAGTATTGCTGAGAGACCAAAAGACTTTTCTTTGTTGCTGATTTGTGGTTTTTGATGTAATAAAGTTGGGTATTTAATTAGGGGTGGCTGTAGCACAGGAGGAGAGTAGATATTCCACTAATTTATAACTTAGGTTGGTGGTTCTATCCCTGGCTGCATTAACACAGTAGTTTCAGTGTAAGCTCATTCCTCCCGCTTGTCTCCACAGCTTGTGATCGCAGGTGAGGGTAGGGACATAGATCAACTGGCGAACTGCTCCAGTGTGAGCTGGAGGCCCACACCTGATAAAACCAACAGAACCACATCATCTGCAAAAAGCAATGATGAGATTCTGAGGCCACCAAAGTGGAAGCTTTCTGTCACCTGGCTATGCCTAGAAATTCTGTCCTTAGGTGTACACCATGCAAAATTGCCTGTACCATGACTGAGCATGATTGTTGTCTTATGGAATTGGTTACATAATGTCCTCCTACATGCCTTGTAGATTTGTTAATTACCCCATTGGATTTCATGGAAATGTCAACAGTGATGATTAGAGTTGGCTAGCCGATTACTAGTGAGCAGTTCTCAGTAGAAGTACACAGTTTTCAACCACCATGGTAGCATGTCAGACATGACATGTTGGCATTCACTGGTTTGTGCAACAGGAATTTGTCCACTGGGATCAGCCGGTCAGTGCAGGCTTTTATGGTAATATCTTGAGGGGTTCAATGCAGAACATTTAGCACTAAACTACAAAAACTGGTTCATGTCAGTACTAAACTGACTCAAAATGCATGTTTTCTTGACAACATCAACATAATCTTTGCTGGTCAATGGCCCTATTTGCCAGATTTGCTTTGTCAGGATTATGTAAAAGAAAACTGAGATACTGAGTGGATCAAATGAGCAACAGAGAAACACAGGGCTTCTGTTAAGTGAACTAGAAATATCAGATACACTGTTAACTGTGGATTGTATGTGAGAATATATCCTTGAACTGAAGTCTCCTCAACCAAATTTCAAATGAGCAAGAGTTTTGATTTTCAGAGGCCCATTCCTGTAACTTTTTGAGCACACCTCTTATATATATAGATATATATATACATGTATATATACATATACACATTTATGTATATACACACCTATGAACTTATGTACAAAAAAATGGGTCTTTTATTCTATTACCACAACAATGATGGTGCAAAAGAAAACAAGAATGGGTTAGGAACTCAAATGAATACCTCAAGCCACAGAGTACAAAAATATCATAATATTTCATGAGATAAGTAGTAACTGTATCGCCCAAAAGGCCCTTGGCAGTTTTCTTAAAACAGTTTTCCTAGAATGTTGGAGAAATTTAAGTGCAATTCTGTCATGCTATCACTTGAAAGGTTTTTTGTTGAAGGTAGAAGAGGAAAGAAATGGCAGTTGTCATAGTTGTGCTTATTATTTTCTATTCCCCTTATCAAATGACCAAAAAAGTTAGTTCAGCAACAGTTTTTTTTGTTTGGTTTTTAAGAAAAAGACACCCAAAGAATTCAGAACCTGAGACATAATCATTCTGAACAGAGGACAAAAACCTCCGCTTCAAACTCTTAACCTCCAGCTGGCCATCAGCGATCAGTCTAGGGTCAATATTAGGGTTTTGTTTAATTAACACAGGAAATGGGCACATTTGAAGAAACTATGTTACCTTTCAAATGAAGTACATTCATTTGGTACAGTTTTTTGTACAGTTTTCTTTCTGGATGTTCCAAGTAGGTGAAAAAGTCTTTATAAAGGGGTAGATATTAGTCTAAACCTACCCCTAAATGGGTTACCAGTGACCTGGTGGATGTTAAGAGTTTGAAGTTATTGTGTTTGGGTAAAGGTTTACCAGTTCAATGCATGATAAATTGTATTTAGTAGGAAGTATATTATTAATGCTATAAACAAACACACATTGGTTTGCTGCTGTGAAGTTGTGCTATTACCCAAGGCAAAAAGTACTCATTATTTTTCTACTACGGCTGATCATTACATGCATTAATAGTGCATAGGGTAATGGATTTCTAGGAGTTGCCTGCACTTATCTGATCACCTGTGTAGTATAAAGATTTCTTAAATTTTTGATTAGAAAATTCTCTTTAACTTAACTGGTTCTTGTTTCTTTCTTTTTTTTTTTTTTTTTTCAAAT
>VUQR01000491.1:0-18582 GCA_015108515.1 Hemichromis elongatus | reverse complement strand
TGCAAATACTGTAATATTTATTCAATTGCTGGCTTTGTATCTTGCTATTTACACGTTACTGAGAGGGCAAATATGTCGGGAAATGACTGTCACAAATCCCAATTACAGTACATACTTTCAAAAATAAAAAGAACTCGGTATTAAGGGTTCAAAGACTGCAAATATAAAAACAACTTAAATGAGAACTTGGTCCAAAACTCAGTAGTCTTTTCTCAGTCTCTCTTTCACTTTTGCCTTATTGTGTTACAGTCTTCAAACGTGGCAGTTTCCATCATGTATAAAAGCAACAGAGAAAAAGACGAAAAACTAATGAAATGAAAAAAAGTCACAAAAAACCCCCAACAAATAAACAAAACAAAATAAAACACCTCAACAAAACAGTCCAATCAGACATAGTAGAGCCAGTAGATAAGGTTGAAGATTGAGAACACGGAAGGGAAGATGATCCGTGACCAGCGATCAATGGCATTTACATCCGTCAGGTCGGGGATTTTGATTTTTAACTGCGAGGACCGCCTCCGCAGGCGGCTGCGTTTCATCTGGGCGGAGCGGTCCAGGGAGTGTCGGCTAGCAGAGCATGGCCCGATCCCTCCACTCTGCTTGCGGTACTGGATGTGCGATGAGGCCGTGCTGTCCAGCTGCACCATGGACTGAGAGTTCCTAATGTCTGCCACGCTGGTGGTGATCTCACCTCCTGCCACTTCATTATGGATTTCCAGGGTGGTCAGCAGAATGTTCCCATGACCATGTGGCTCTGCCTGAATGGAGAAAGAAAATAATTATCAGTATCAGCACTTAAGCAAAACAGATTTAGGAACCTTCCCGTCCCAGAAAACAATGTATTCAAGACCAAGAATCGAAGGAATCCTGAAAGAAGGATTTTAATAGCCGTCTGAGGTTTAAAGGCCGTACGACCCAAACCCTAGCTCTATTGGTTGGAATTATTATTTTTTTGTTTCTTGGGAGAAGAGATTAATAAAAACAAAAATTGCATTTTCTGATTGCCCCTTGAGTGAGTATTAAAGTTATGGTTAGGGTTGGGACCCATCACCTTTGCAACCTAGACCTGAGACTGTTAAAAATATCTTGCATTAAAAAATTTAACTACATTGTAAATACATTGCAATACAAATACTGAAGAGACAAATGGGCCTTGTTTGGGTGATATCAGAACTGACAACTCATTGTTACTTTGTTTCCACCAGTATGACATTGCATCTATAAGGATAGCTATTTCAAGCAAAAATGGGAGGCTCCGTTTAATGCACTGTTATGCATTTTCTTTTCTTTTCTCATGCCTGACCTCATCTGAATTACCCCGGGATGTTACATATCAAACATTGATTTTTTCTTTGATCTGAACCCTTGTGTTTCAAACACTTTAAAAAAAAGTGTGGAGGATTATTGTATTTCTTTAAAGGATAGAAGGGTTAATTTTTTCTCAAACTCTACATCCCATCTCATATTAAAATACATAAGAGCTACCGTACACTTCACATTAACTTTGATTTTGGCAGCAAATGTATCTGTTGGGAATCGTTGACTTGTTCCGCATAAAGCCCACGCAATAGTGGTATGTGATCTAAGTGTTTTTTGTTGTCCCAGCGGATGGCAGTAATGGAAGATTGGCCATCCAAAACAAGGCCAACCAATACTCCACATTGGAAATTTGTAACAACACCATTCAGAGGACACTGGTCTTTATTTTTCAAGTTTTAAAAGGCAAATTATTAAAACTGTTAACTTTAAATTCACGATGTAAGTTGCCCTTTTTTAAAACATTTTTGAGTAGTTTTTGATGGCCAGGAAGCTAACTTAGTTACATGTCCTTTGCTGGTCTCCGTTAACCTTGTTGATTTTCATTAATACACGAACACAATTCTGATCGAGACTAAAAACTCAACCGAATGTCACAGACAAGAGAACTGAAGGGTCATTTTTCCAGAGAGATTTGTCTCTGTGAATTTAGCTTAACTTCCTGCTTGTACTTTTAACTATTAGGCTTATTTTTCTTTGTATTTACTCTTGCATTTTAAATATAAAATTTTATATAACAGATTAATTACTTATTAGAAAAGAAAACTCAAACTATTTTAATTCACATTTTAAATTAAAGTTTATTATAAAGAGCCACGTAAAGCTTTGTGTAGCTTAAACCTACATAATGTTTTTAAAGTAAGAGAGTGGCTAGAAAAATTAGTCTTATTTTTGTCACAATAAATCAGCTGTCTGTTAAGTATCAGCTGATGCTACACATCAAATTTACAAATCTGCTGTAGAGCAAGCAGTTTATTCTTCTTACAAATCTTACTCATTTGCAAGCTGCTTTGCAACACTTTCAACCCAGCGGTTTCTTTTCATGAAATATCTGACTTGATCATTGTCAGGTATGTTCTGTGGTCCTGATGAGACTCCCTCTGCCTCTAGCTTTTTACTTATTCACATGGAAGGCTGCACTCCATTCATGCTACCCATGGGTGTGCTTTGAAAGTCAACACCTTTTTTCTCACAAAGCTTTGTTGTAGAAGGTGCCAGCATTACTCCCTCTACTCCTTATTCACTCCATTGTAGCAATGGTTTGGAGAAGCTACAATACACTTTAGCTGAATAGCACTTTGAACCCATTTACTATATGGAATTAGGTCTTTAGTTTGCTAAAATCAAAAATCAAAATATATTTGTCACATTTTAACATGCAGATATTCACATAATCACTTTAACTTTTTTTTTTAGCATTGTGACTATAACTGTAATCATGTTGCATTGCTGCCGCACATGATAACATCCACAATAACACATAAAGCAAAACTGCTAACCTGATACACCAGTTGAATAGAAGTTATTTCAGTTCATTCATTGTCACATTCAACAGTTAAATTCAACACAAGATACAATACATCATAATCCATGCTTATGATTACAGACAAATCAACATTAATGGAACGTAGCGATTGCTCATGCAAATGTAGCAACTGTGGAAGTCCCACGGTTCCTTTCTGTTAGAGTTAGAATTAAAACTGCTTCAAGGAGCAGTTATTGTAGTTATTGTAAAGTGTTTCTTTACTAATTATTAGCCTATGCACTACCCCATCCAGAAGAGCATCACATACTGCCATCCAGACGACACAGTTTCCAGGGATGGCCTTAATTATACCAGCAAGATAATGCCAAACCGCATTCTAGAGATATGCTCACATAATGGCTCTTTATGAATGCCTACTGTCTTCCACTTACATCATTTAGAGAAAATCTCTGTCAAAGAAGGCCTTGTAGAGTTGTAAACATGCTTTTATCTCAACTTTAATGAAAAAAGGTGCTAGCATCAAACTAAAGATTAGCATATATTTAAAACATCTTAGGTTCAACATTTGATAAAGTGGCTTTGTACTATTTTTAATTTTACACAGGCTTTAAATAAATAGAAAATGACTCATTTCTATTTTTATTTTCCAAATTTTGTGGAAATAGGCATAAATCTGTCTTTGTATTTTATATAAATATGGAGTGAGTATAATTAACATGTGGTAAAGCTACATTTATGATTCTAATGCATATACTTCTTTCACAACAGTCTGATTGATTGATTGTCTTGCCAATAAATGAAAGTATTAGCTATTTATACAATTTGATAGTTATGTAGGGATTTTGCAATTTCCCTGTTGTCAAATGTTTCGGGGATGCCACAAACACAATAACCAGTTGATCCAAGCAGTCAGCAGAACTTAAAGAAGTAAATAAATTAATGGTTATGAAAAATGTTAGGCAAATGTGTTTGTTTTGTGTGTCTGAAAGGAAAAAAATTGTCCGATACAGCAGAATATCAGATTATTAAATCTCCAAATATCGGTATCAGTCTTAAATATCTTATATCAATCAGGCTTCAGTAATCATAATAAAAAAGGTAAGTGGTGGCTACCAATCATCACCAGACTCAATACAGGTTTATATAATATAATGAACATGAGGTTAAATATGAAAAGTCTTTCTTTGTAAGTATGCTGCACTCCCTATATTCATATTCATTTATTTATTTTGTATACCGCGGTGCATGGTGGGGGACCTCTGCAGTGACTACCCACTGACAGGCGGACTGTTTCACCACATCCTTACATGCGCTGTGAAAGAAATGGCGTTACTGATGATTTCAATGAGGAAAGATATACAGACAGCATGCATTCAAAATGAGCTCTGAAAGAAGGAAACGAGTCATATCAGAAACACCAATGTGGCAAATCTGCAATGTCATGGAGATGCCTGCGATTGCTCAGTTTGTCACATGGATGGAGAAATATTTTTGCATCAAGGCAAAAGAAAACGCATCCATGTCTGCTGATGATGACGGCGACTTGAAGAGTCACTGAACAAAACAACTCACCGAGCGTGAGTGGCGAAGACCTTTAACCTGATTGGACCGTTTTAGGGATGCGGTCCTACTACCTGCCTCCTGAGGAGATGAAGATTTTCAGCCTCATGTTGGGAACAAATGTCTGAAACTTTCTTTTTTCTCCATTTAACCAATATATTTTTGTGACTGAACACAAATATATAAAGTAAAGCAGTTAAACAGTATACAACAATCCCCTTTTGTTATACATATCCTGATATGTGAATATGAAAGGAAAGAAATGGATAATTATTCTTGAGAATAACTAACATACAGCTCCATCCACTGGTTTTATTATCCTGCTAGGACTGTGGAAGCTTCATATAATTTAAGTAAAACAAAATATCATGTCATTCACGTTTGTCACTCATTTTCAAAGGTGTCTAACAGGCCACAATCCCTATTGTAGTAGCTCACTCTTAACTGTTGAAAAGAAAGAAAATCCTTTTTTTGTTGAGTATTAACAAAACGCATTTGGACAAACTTATTCCACATTAATGGAGTTACAGAAGAGCACAAAGTAGCCCTTCTTTTCTCCTATTTTCTTGGTGTTAAAGAATGACTGTATTGTCCAGCAGTGGCACTGGTGCTCACATACAGCTAGAGTTGAGCAGGTACATGTTCTAAATGATCTACTTTAACTACATGCACTGCCAAAAAGCAGCTACGCAGATCACATACAAATCCAGCATCACACCATTTTATTTGGCGAGACATTTCTCTTCAGTGTACTCGCACTACCAGAATGTTTTGGCAGCGCACCAGCTGCTGTTCGGCCATGCTGTCAGCTATATAGCATGCTAGCAGGGTTTAGCTTTAAAGCTAAGTAAACACTGTTCAAATTTTATTCAGTATTTATAACGTGTTAACACCCACACCAAGTTTTATCGGCCTTCCTGGCGAGCCAAAATCTGCAACTTCTCAGTTTAAACTTATAGTCTGTACTAAGCCTCCTATTTGGTCCTGTGCATTAACTGTTCAGTTCATACTGTCTTTAACTAGTTTTTTTTTTTTTTTTCGAAATGAAATGGCAGAGAATTATCACAAGATTTACCAACATCTTTGCAATGAAAATGATTAGCTATAATTCCAATCAGACATTAAAAGCTCATAACTTGAATTGTGGACATTTGTCGTTTCCGATGTTTCCAATTGAACTGTTTCTGGTAAAAAATGCTGATTCTTGGAAGATTACGCTCTACTCAAACCACGGACAAATGACTGCATAGTTATAAACTGCAAATGTTCAAATCTCTGTTCCACATGCACTTTACTGGTCTGTTGTTTGTTGTAATTGATAAGACATTTCTTTTCTATTTTTGTTGTTTATTAGACACCTTGTGGGTGAATTTGTACCAACTTCTGTCAGTAGTAGTGCCTTATATTCAGGTGCTGGTAACAACAAAATATTTTAAGAGAACAAATAGTTAATTTTTAAATAACAATAAAGATGGCACTTGAAATTATAAAGAAAAAGACTTCTAAGTTTCATTGTTTGGCTCTTGTTTTTCAAGGCAAAGCATTTTCAGTGCTGGCAGATTTAAAATATTCACAATTTTTTAACAAATTTCCCGCATTTTTTTGATTTTCCTCTACTGTCGTTCTGAAAATACACTGAATTTAAATTACACCTTCAGTATCCAGCCAACAATAATCAAATTCAAACCTACCCTTGCTGCGTCGTACTTAGCCGCCCTCTCGTTGTTGGCCTTTTCTGCCTTCTCTGCCAGTTTCTTTTGCATTTGTGGGCCCCTCCCGAAGAAGATGTAGTTGACGAAGGCGTACTCAAGCAGGGCCAGAAAGACCATGACGAAGCAGCCCATCAAGTACATGTCGATAGCCTTAACGTAGGGGATCTTCGGGAGTGTCTCCCTCAGATGGGTGTTGATAGTGGTCATGGTTAGCACAGTGGTGATCCCTTCAAGTAGAAGAAGAAACATTGTATTTTTGCTCTATATATTCACAGCAAATACTTACAGCAGAGACGACAACTAGCCTAAAGATTCTTAGCAAACCCTAAAACTTTTCCTCTTAAAAAGAAAAAAGGGAGAAAACAAAATTACCAGAAACTACACTCAAGGCTACGCATTGCATGGCTTGTATCAAACAGAAATGTCTGTAGCCCTCAGGAGATGTTAGCTATAATGAATATAGTGGCAACTATAAGAAAACCAGGTCTTTTTAAGATTTTAAGGACGAACTTTGTCTACTTTAGAAAGACTACGTATCTGAACCAAAGGGATAACAACCATTTACTGGACTGTTTATTTGATGAGGTGGTGGAGTGGGCTTATAAAACATGACTTAAGTTTAGTTGGCCTTATCTTCAAAATCATCTTCTTGTGTACTTCTGCACCATTTGCTGGCATATCCCATCATCTCTAATGAATTTTCTCTATAAGGATGTTACTGTTGAAGTCTACTAGAATCCTGAAACAACAATTCATGTTTGCTCTTTGCACAAGTTTGAGATCCATGGTGGAAACGCAGAAGGCATGGAGTAGGAGGTCAGAACAGGAGGATCAAAAATAGAAATCAGGTCTTGACGTGTTTAAAAAGACGACATTAAGTGATGATGTTTTGACTTCTATGGATGTATTGCAGTACTTTTATGCTACTGCACCTTCTTGAAAGTAACTAAAAGTCCTTCTGGGTCTGACTGAATAGACAATAAGAATTGAAAAATTACTGACAACATGTTAGATTGCAAAGAAACTGAACCTTTAACATTTGGCTTACTTGTTTGATTTCATCTTACACACAAAATTAAAAAAAAAAAATCTAGTTGCATGTTGTATGCCATTGCTGCCCTATATAACCACATATTTTAGCTTACCGCAATAAAACTGACTTGAAAAAACTTCACCTCTTGGTCTATTATTCTTTTAATTTAGGCTTTTTATCTAATCACAGTAGCATTACTGTAGTTAGATCACTCAGCAAAATGTTTCAAGGACAAACTGTGAAGGAAGTCTGCTTTTCTTTTTCCGAGGCTTCCTCATGACCAATCTTCACAATCAATCCTGGATGGTAAATTTGACGCTTAATTAGTCCGAGCCTGTCTTTAAGCAGATGCTGCTGTCTCGACTGAAACCTTAAGGTCACACTGGAGAAAACTCCAGCTTATGTCTTTGCCGTTACTACAGTAACCAGGCTATTTTTACAAAAGACATGCTTGTACTGTGGCTGTTTCCTCTGCTAGTTACGAGCACGACTGACCTGGCAGAGAAAAAAAAACAAAAACCAAATGATTATGGTGCTTGCTTTCGTCAAGTACCAGAGAAACAGCAAGAAATGCAGCAGCAAGGTTGAAGACGTATTTAATTTGAATATCTTCATAAAACAATTTTTTATGAAATAAAAATATAAAATTTTGTAAACAGGATCAAATATAAAAGCGATCAGCAGGCACAAGCTGCTAGGTGGGCGCACAAAGTCTGCCTCATTGAAATTCAAAGGTCTGCCTTGTAACATCCAACTGCCCCCTTGGTCACCGAGCAGAAATAACTCATCAGAATAGTGTTGCATGTATCTAGCCCCCAGCTCCTGGTAACCTTAACTACTAGAGGTAACACAAGGCATTGACAGTAAGGGCACCTTCACACACGGCAGAAAGACACCATGAGTGAGCCTCGTAAAATTATAGACGTATATAGAAGTGGATGAGGGTCACTGCATTTTAGGATAACCCCAGAGCGCCCACCGTAAGAAAGGATGGGCAAACAGCGTGATTCTCTGCAACTGACACAGGCAAAGGCTTTTTGGTTCATGCGCCATAAAGTAGAGCAACGAGACATGGAGCAGTCAGAGGGGGGATCGTGGAGGAGGGTGCAGGAGAACTGATGCCAGTTCGAGCCTTCATGTGATTTATTGGCACATTACAAGGCTAAACGACACTCGCGTGCGTGCACTGCAGGTCTGAATGTGCCACCGCCCGTACTGGATGGTGCAATCTGCTTTTCTTCTTTTTTTTTCCTCCACATAATGACAGTCTTGTTCTTTATAGGTGTTCGCTCAGCTGTACCATTAATCTTCGTCCTTCACTCCCTTCTTCCAGTCCTCTCTCCCTTTCATTTGCCCCCTCCCTCGCTCCCTGTTCGGACAATTTAATCAAGGGGCCACGCGGATGTGGGCCTCCCTCCTGTTTCATCACGGTGTTACACTCTCCAAGGAGAAATATAGTTTGATGGGGTTTCTCTCGCTTTCCTTCTCTTCTCCCCCCTCCTCCCTCCCCCCACCTTGTCTTGTCTAATTGTTCCCCACTTCTTAATCTTGCTATCATTTAGTGGTGATTTCCCTCTTTGCTCACACAGCACCTTTTTTTAAGTGTCCCATCCCCCACCTTTCTCTTGTTATATGTCCCCGAATCTCTTTTCCACCCTAACAGCTGGAACAAAGGCACAAAGGCAATCAAATCTCCTCTAATCATGTGCCAATAGTCCATTAGGAACACAGCTCCACATTATGAAAAAAGAGGAAGGTATATCATACAGAATCCCGTTATTGCAGTAATATGACAGGCACAGGAGATAAATCAAAGCAGTGTTAATTGAACACTTCAATTCATCACATTGCAGACAGGGCAAACTGTCAGTCTGATAGGACTGCACACGGGGCTTGACGCACATAAAAATGTAGTAATATATCAACAAAGATGTGGTTTGACAACCATTAGAAAACTATCTGGGTTTTTTAAAGGGTAGACCTAACAAGCTGTACAGGCAGTTTGGTAGGACTGCATCTTGGAAAGCTAAGGAAACTTTGCAGCAGTGTGTAGAGTTTCAGCATCGGCATTCAAAGTTCTGGGGCAAAAAAGCAGAACTCTACTGATGTACTTTTTCTGACAGTTATTTTAGCGCATGTGCAACAAAAATGGTAAATAGCATGTGTGTTGAGGTCACTGGGGCTAAGTGACTGATGAACATAGACAGATGATGTTGGAGCAGGTCTGTCTCAGACTTTGGAAACTACCCCGTATGTGTCTTTGTAACTTAAGAGGTCACTCATTAGTTTGTAGAGTTATTTGGCAACGTTCCATGTAACCGTAAGGATGGGTTTTGACACCTCAGTATATATCAATAAAGATGTGGTTTTTGACCACAGGTGTAGGTTCTGGATTTTTTTCAGCCCTAGTAAGCTGTACAGGCAGAGGACGCCCTCATTAACCTCTGATCCACACAAAGCGCAACAAGGGTTACTCCTGGTAGAAGTCCGAGGGGGAAAGAGTTACAGATTCTCAGAGGTGATCCACACATCAGTGCCCTCTCTGCGTGGGTTTGTTCTGGGTATTTCTTCTTCCTCCCACAGTCCAAAGACATGAATCTTAGATTCAGTCGCGATTCTAAAGTGCCTTTAGGTGTGATTGAGAGAATGAATGGTGACCTGTGACAGACTAGTAACCTGCCAACGGTGTATCCCGTTACATTTATTATGCAAGCTAAAACAGACGGATACTGGAATTGTAGCACACCGTCTATAAACTTTAATGTTGAGTTGGTGGATGTTGAAAGTTTAAACTGGTTAGATTTAGGATGTATTTCAGCCGCATGCTTAACAAGACAATCATCAGAAACTTTAAAAATTACCTTTCAAATCAACTCTCTTACATGAAGTCGACCTTCTGTTAAAAGATCTCCAGTTTATGCTGAATAGGTAAAAATTCCATATGAAGGGAATTTTTATGGGATTTGAACCCAACCCTAACCTTTAACCAGGTCATTAGGGATTTTGTGGAAGTTAAGAGGTCACTGTGCACAGATGAATATGACCACTTTTCACTTTACAAATGAACACATAAAAAAGAAACATTTCAAAAGCATGAAGGAACATATAGTAATTTCAAACTTATGTGTCTATGTGTCTTATATTACACTAAAAGTGTTCTTGTACAGCTAACTGTACCCTAACTGTGCACAAAATACGATTATGAGTGAAGGTCCTGACTGTGGGAAAAAGCTTGCAACCAGATTAAGGTGCAAGCAGGTAATTTGTAACTTTGCAATCCTTTGGAATTGCTCAGGAAAATGAGATTCTCCTTCAAACAATTCAATTGTTTGCCTGCTGCCTCCTTGAATTGATTTCCTCCTGATCATTACACTGCTTTTACCGGCAGGTGTACACACACACACACACACACACACACAAAGAGCACCCCATGCACACACACACACACAGCCTCTACAACAATCAAGATATCTGCTGAAAGCTCAAAACGGTCTATCAGGAGAAGAGAATGGACCTCTGGTTGTCCTTCTCCTGTTGAGCTACATGCCGGATATTGAATCTCTCACACATACAAAAAAAGCAGACATACACTCCAAGGCATGCAATAATGACCGGATATTGCATACATGCCTTAACGAAAAGAGGCGGAAAGAGACTGTGCAGTAACAGAGAAGTATGTGCACACACACAGATGCCTTCCAGGGTAGCAGGGGAACAGATGGATGCTGCTGAAAGGTAATGGATCAAAACATGTTTTCCAAAAAGCATTATGATGTGTTAAGGTCATTACTGGTCCATTATCTATCGTTACAAACTGAACTGAAGGACTGAAGCAGCAATCAATTGGCATGGCCAGATTGAACTATTTGGCCCCTGGGCAAACATTTACTGCTCACCCATCTCCAGCCACACCTGAAAGTTTCCATCAAGGTTGTCCACCACAGCAGAGCAGCACTGGACAATCAATCTAAAAAGGTCACCTTACACTTTTAGAAGCTGAATAATTACCCAATCACTCAGTAATGAGCTGATTCATTTAAATCATTAGCTGCAGCCAAACTTGACTACTTGTTGGCTACTACTGCCGACTGATTACAATCTGGGGCTTTAAAGGTTTGGCCCCTTCTGCCCTACTTCACTTCAAAAAAAGGAAAACAACTGCCAATATTCCCAATTCAAGATTAGCACAGAAAGCTGTGCTGTCAGTTTCCTTGGCATCATTTATTTAGCACAACTTGGAATTTTTTTATTTTTTGGGAAAGTTTGCCGGTTGCGGGGGCTTTGCTGCATGAATGCGTGGCTTGTTGCCAGTTCAGAAAGAGCCTTCTCTTTTCAGTGTAAAACTGCTCCAAAATAGTCCCTGAAGGGTATCTGACAATGTTAGCTTTCTCCAACCACCTACAGCATCTCCAACAATGGGAAATCTTAGTAAAGAAAAGCTCACCAATCTCTTAAAGTTAAGAATATTTTACTTAGTGTAACTAGCAGCATTAAAAAAATATCCATTTAAATCAGCTGTGATGGATCAAGGACACATCTAAAACCTGCAGGGACACTGGCCCTCGAGGACTGGGATTGGAGACCCCTGGTGTAAGTGGTAGTGACTATCCAGATTAGCATGTTCAACATCTAACATTACAAGCTGAACTTATCTGGATTTTTGTAGCGTGGCTGTCTGATCACAGATCTAAATTATTTATCACTCCAATTTCATAAAAACACACATCTATTTTCTTTCCTTGCTGCAGTGATATGACTGAAATGTCTTGCTTTGTAAGAGAAGACATGGCTGAAACACTATCTGTTCATTTGTGGCGTAATCTTACCACAAACAGCTTCAACCTAGCAAACAACGTCAGAGTTTAAGCCATGTTTGCTGGGTAGTTAAACATGTGCTCCTTAAAGAAGCGACATGCTCAAAATAACTACAAAGTTGTTTTGCTAACAGCAAAGCAACTTTGTAATTGCTAACTTCAAATTTGGGACCAGTTTAACTCGGGACTCACCCACTTCAAGTCACCAGTGGTTACTTTGCCTGTCATCACTTGAATTGGTCTCTGGTTGCCATGTTGCTGCTAATAAATGTTCTTCACAATCTTGGTACAGCCAGTATGCTGTTTTTACAGCAGTGTTCACAGCTATTACTTATGGCTAAATATGGATTGTGGCTACATTACAAAATATTAGCGCTAACACAAACTCTATTAAATATACTTCTTTTGAGTTTAATCTTATTTGGGGATTTATAAAAACAAAAGGAGGAGACCACGCTCTCTCAGTGATCGGCAGTAAAGCTGTTTCCTTACTCCTTATGCTTGAACTGGACCTCTGTTGTTTAGAGGTGTAGCTTAATGAACACTCAATTACCTATTTAGAATGTCATTTATGAGTGTTGTGGAAAGCACTATGTATAAATTGCACCTTAGATATAAAGTTGGCTGCCTTCATATCATGACCATTGCTCTTGCCTGATGTGTGGTAGGCTCAGTTTTACACAAAGGCAAAACTACGCTTTAGGCCCCAGCTTGAAATCTCCATAATTACATACCAATGACTTGTTTACTTGATCTCTGCATTGTTGAGTGCTACTAAACTGCATTACTCAAAAAGAGGTTAAATAATGCCCATTAGATATGTGATGAATTTGCAGTTCCTGAAGGCCTGTCAGTGAATTTGTACTTTTGCCCTACAGAAACTGTCACGATGCATAAAAACAGTCCATTACGACATATAGAATGGCACTTTTACTCAAATCTATCACCATTTAGCCCATTTATTTACAGGCCAGTTTCCAAAGAACAGACACAATAACAGGAGAAGTTCAGACTCTATCAAATGCATTGCTTGGGGGAATCAAGTTGGAGGAAGAAAGGCAGCTTGTCATTTCTACCAGTCCCAGACGTCATCTGAGAAAGAAAAATACCTGCTCCTTAACAGTCACCACTACTTACCTAGAGCCACTCTGGCTGCTGACGCATCATAGTTTATCCAGAAGGACACCCAGGAGAGGATGGTAATTAGGATTGATGGCATGTACGTCTGCAAAATAAAGTAGCCGATGTTCCTCTTCAGCTTGAAGCTTAGAGACAGTCGAGGGTAGGCACCTTAAGATAAGCGAGACAGAGACAAGTGGTTACGATAAAGTGGGCAAGAACTACTGAAGGATCATGGTGTGTAACATAAAAAACTAGTAAAATGAAACATATTAAGTTCATTTCATCCCTTAAAACGTTATCAAGTTAATGCAAAAATAAGGTCAAACTTAGTTCTTCTGAGAAGCGTGCAGGGGCACCTTGTGTTTTTGTTTCAGTTTCCACGGCAACCCCGGCAGCATGGGTTGGATGTATTGCCATGGTAACAAGCATCCCCCTTCAAAAGCGCAAACGCACACCGACTCGCTCTCACACACGCACACACAACTGCAGCCATGTATCAGAGAGATGTGACACAATATTCAGGACGGTGATAAAAATTTTACCACGTTTTGGTTTATCAGTTCTCCACATCATCCTTCTCCATAATTCATGAGTGGATTCTGAAGGATTCGGCATTATACAAGAATGCTGAGCTTTATAAATGCATGTAGCGGTGCTCCTGAGGCTTCATAAGTCAGGAATTTCAAATTATCGCGCTGCTTTGGGGAGAGCATTTTTGCCATTCATTTCCTTTCCATGACCTGAAATATAAACAGAATCTGCGCATGAAATACTGTCTGTCGCGGTTTCTCATCAATCTCCTAGCATTATGTCTCTATATAGATTTTATCTACGGCTCCTTACTCCCACTATTCTTAGACATTTTTCCATTTTTGTTTTTTATTGAAGGAGAAGTGGGGCCCATTATGCTGTAATTGCCAATCCGTGGGTTTCAGCCAAAGCTACTTATGGTGAGCGTGAGTCCAACTACACACTTGTGTGGAGTTTCATAGAGTCACTTTAAAAAGAAAAACGCACCCAATCTCATTAAGATTCAGCACTGGCTGTATGTTAGATTGCAATAAAAATGGCAACATGTAATTTCAAAAACAGGCCATACATCAAATGGTATTATGTACTCTAAGTGCTATTGACTGATATGACTTTTTAAAGCATTCAGCACCCACAAACCCCATTTCATATCATGATGGATCAGTGGAATTATTTAGTATGTCATGCACAAAGCCTACATTAACTCATTATACTCCCAAAACAGTCTCGTGCCAGCAGACTGTAATGCAGTGTTGGCCCAACTGGTCTATATGGGATTTGTTTATTAAACTGAAGCGGTTCATAGTTCCTAGAAACTGAATCATACTGAGTTTACAGTTATTATTTTCTAAAGTAAAAACTACTTCTTAGGGTTACAGACACAAGTTGTTGGTTTGTACGCTTCATTTGAGATTCTAATTCTTGTCAATATTTTCAAGAAAATTTATGTACGCAAGTTTGTCTGAACAGCTTGAATTGAAACTTGGGAAGCCCATATTTAAATAAAAGGAAGGAGTGCTAAGCTATTAGCTAATGTCATAGGATTATGTACTTTTTAAATTAGCTGTTAGTTCCAGACTGATAAAATATTAGAATTCCATTCACTATCAATTTCTTCTTCTACTGAAAAAGGACAAATATTTATAAGATAACCTTTTTCAATGTATTACTTTTAAAGACTACACTGTGGTTTCAAAAAGACGTCCAGTCCTGCAGAAGTCTATAGGAAAGGCTCTCTAACTTGACTTCTGCAAAGACTTTACTGATTAGTTTAGGTGTTCAGTCAATCATTTTGGGTTATACTGAAAAAAAAAATCTATTTCTAAAGGAAGGATATCTATGATGTGCTCACTAGCTGACACACTGTCCCGACACTGTGTGATTGTGAAATTTTAGACGGATATATTGATTAAAACCAGTTACAAAAACCCTATTTGGCCAAGTTTGTGTACACAAACAAACAATTTGACTCCATTTGACTTTCACTTATAAACCGATTAGTTGATTAACTGATTCACTGATCAATTAATTGTGTCGGCTAGCTAGCAATATTAGCTTCCGTGTTTCATTTATTGTGCAACTTTAACCAAACCGTCATCTCACAGTCGAGCATATGTTAGAGCTCAAATAAACACACAAAGTATGCGTTGTTTATCACATTCGATGATCCTCCAATATTTACAGTTTTGGCAGCAGTGAATAAACTCCACACATGCTGAACCTACACTTCACTGCAGTGTGAATATAGGAACAGACTGTGGCAATATCCCATTCACTCTTTTAGATGCAGCTTTAATGGCAACTCCTTCAGCCTAAATCGGAGCAGAGTATCTCCACAGTAGCAGATGCAGAAGTGGCTCAGAAAAAGAGGAGGCTGAGGTTCACTTGTGTGTGGGTGTAGAGCAGTACTGGCTGTAACTGCTATACCGAACAACATCGGCAAGTGGGAGGAACACCATGTGCGAGGGCAGGGAGGAGAGGGAGGAACGAGAAGAGAGAAGAAAAAAAGAAAAGGAGAAGACTTAAGGTGATGATGGCAGTCACATAGCGGAGTCTGGGTAAGAAGGGAGAGCTGAAGAGGAGGAGGTGGTGATGGGGTTTCTTTTTTTGTCTGTTTTGACACCCTAATGGCAGGGGTGTTACTGTCAAGGTTTACCAGCAACGAGAGGCTGTGCTGTATCCACTGACAGTTTGATTCGGGCAATAAGACGAGTCTTTAAGGGATCCACTGACCCCATTCGTGCCAATCTTGCACTGGATCATGCTGTTCAAGTTTTCTTTCTGGAGGTTGGTTTTTTTTTTTAGCCTTCTGTTTTTTATGTTGGGCTGACTACCTGCAGCACAGATGAAGCACTGCATGAAATAACTGCTTGCATTACTGAATTTCAAAAGTATATTGCAAGTATGCAGCAGAAGTCTCGGGGAAGTCTTTTTTCTAACACTGTTGCTCTGCAAAAGTGAGCCAGATTTGTTCTTGTGCCAAGTCTGCAAAAGCATCTTAATGAATTTCATTCCTACATTAATTAAAAATGAGTTCTTTCAGGGCTTTTTTTTTTTTTCAAAAGCTGTTAACGAAGCATTTCTTGTTTTCTAAAACACACAAACTCGAAGGTATATTCGAGGCTTTAAGTGTAAGAACAACGAATCACCGAATTAAAACAACCTGCTTAGTATTTTGTTGCTTCTCTGTTCTTCAAAAAAGAGCTCTGACCTCCTGACGCGCACACAGAGAGGATCTCTGGGATCCATTGGATCCATTAGGTAAGAGCAGGGGAACTCTGTGAAGCAAGCTTGTTCTGATGCTTGATTGATTTGGGACTAAGCAAGCTTTATTGTGTTCCTCGAGTTGTTTCTGAGCAGACATATGAAACAATGGTAGCTACATCCATCTTTTCTATACAGTCTATGTAGTGAACACATTTAAATGTTACCTTACCTAAAAATGTCACCCTGGTGGCCATTCAAGCATTGGCATATGGACATGCAGATATTCCCCTTGCATGTAAACAGGCAGTGTTTGTGTGTGTGTGCTTGAATGAGAATCACTGATGTGTCGAGGGCCCCATTTTACATTAATTTATGATGCCCTGAAACCCGGGTTGTTTTTCTTGCAGTGAGCAGGGTAATTGGCATCCAAGCACACCTTTTTAAAAGCACTAAAAAGTTATATTAAAGAAAGATTAGAGGGAAAACAGGAGGAAGAAAAGATAAAAGAGGGAGAAAGATGGTGACAGAAAAGAGGGATAGCAAGAAAGGGAAAAAGGGGGAAGGGAACTAACGGCTTGCTAGTGGCACATGACATGGACAAGACCTGATCATTAGGCAGCCTGACAGGGAGCCTTTGATGTGCTTCACACATCCTGAGCGGGCGAGCGGACCACCGGACATTAAAATAATAGCCACCACCCACAAGGGACAAGCCGCCTCTCATAAACAAGAGACGCGTTTGCATCGGCACACTCACATGTGATTCACACATGAAGACAGAGACACCCGCGTATGATGGTAAATGGAAGCAGCACGTGCAGCACAGACAGAGAAAGGTGCACGCATGCTTCAACAGCATCTCAGCGTGAAAATACGCAAAAGAAAAACCACAGAACGTCCACAACTGAAATGTTTCGCACGCCCGAGAAAGCAAACAAAGAGTGATTTACTGTGCATGTCCTTTTCAGACCCAGCATGGCTCTTCCTCATGAGCATAACTTCTCTGAGAAATTACATTATTGCTAAATGTCACACAGCTTTTATTTCTGAAGCTCCGGAGAAGCCGCCTCTCTTCATGTGTCCCAGCTGACCAGATTATATGGTCGCTGGTTTGGAAACGTCCAAAAACACTGTGTTCTGGCGTAAATGTACACATTTATTAACAATCTGATTAATTTTGGACCTCGGTGGATTGGAGGCGTGTAAAAAAATCAAAGTTTGCGGAATACGACTGAAATGAGGATTGCTTGTTAAAATAACTCCTCTACAGCGATCTGACACACTTAAATTAAAACATGAAATTTCATACGGTAAATCATTCATATACATTGACTATACAACTTGCCTTAACCTGTCATTTTGCCTTCTAACTATCTTGAATGTCTAAGTCAGTTTTTCTTAGCATCCATGTTTCATTAGAGGTTAAAGGTCATTAGGGGATAAATAAAATTTGAGATCTGCTGGCTCGTGGCATTCACCGCTTTTGTATTATTAAATGTAACATGACTAACAGACTATTTACATCAGTCGGCCACAAGATTAAAACCACTGAGCGGTGTAGTGATTAATATTGATAAAGCCTGTTTGGGCCCAGGTGAACATGTGGATGTTACTTTAATACTGTTACACCCCACTACCCTCACTCTCTGTGGGCTAAATTCTCCCTCGATACTACAAAGCATCCTGTCGCTAGAGCCTGGCCGATACTGATATTCGGTGATTCAAAGCAATGTGATATTCTGATATATCAGCTAATTTTTTTCCCTTTAAGAAACACCAGACATAAACAAATTGCTCTAACATTTGTTATGTAATATTCTTTATTTGCACATTTACTGTACCCTCTGCCTGAGTCTGCTGGGATCAGCTGGTTTTGTTTGTGGTGTTCCAAATTAATGTGTTGCATTATTTGGAACACCCCCCGGTTGTTGTTTAGGGGCCAAATGGAGACTTACACTATAAAAGATAGGTATTTTTAAGTTTTTGTCACTGTATTGTAATGACAGCAAATGAAGCTATACAAATAATTCAGAAAATGTTGATATAACTTCTATGTTACGATGCAATTTTCTCCCAAACCGGCATCACTTTTGGTTATTTCAACATGAGCAATTTCTGAAAGAAACAACATTTTAAATCAGATGTTTGACTGTTTATATCGTCAGTCTTTAATATCACTTTTTGTGCCCCCCCCCCCCTTTAATCCCAGCTGGTCAGTTGGCTGCCCCTGCCAGAGTCTGGTTCAGCCTGAGGTTTCTTCCTTTCAAAAGGGAGTTTTTTCTTCCTACTGTCGCCAAGTAT
>VUQR01000489.1:49422-78280 GCA_015108515.1 Hemichromis elongatus | reverse complement strand
ATGGTGCCCTCCCCCCTTTCTTTTTGCACAGTCGAGGAGCGTGTCAGGTTCATTTCACTGCGTGTTGTACCTGTATAACCTGCATGTGACAAATAAAGAATCTTGAATCTTGAATCTTCATTAAAACTTGACTGAAAAACATAATTTTCTCTATCTGTCATTTATATATATCTATATTTGTATTAATGCAAAAGTCCCAAACCAGCTGCACAAACTGGAATACGGGGATTATTCTTAGTAGATTTATTTTGTTTCCATATCCACCTAATCAATAACCTCAACTGCAGGAGACGACGCAACACAGTGCAGAAAACAAAGGAGGCAAAAACAAACAGAGTAAAATGGCTAACTTAAAAAAAGAAACCACTTTTGCTGCACTGCATCGGTCAAAGTGTCAGAAGCTGCTGTATAATAGCAGCTTTCTGTTATCACGGTGGAATAATAAAACTAGAATCAGAGTATTTTAACAGTACTGTATATTGTGTTTTATACTTAGAGTACATTGCAGGGGCTGAAAGTCGTGTTGTTGTTTATCTGTCTCTATATTTACCTCTGCATCAGTGGATGACAGGGAGACGCAGTGTTGCTTGCAGACGCATATATATAAATGACTACACTGCTCGACAGGGGAGGAAATGGGTAGATAGGGCTGAATGTAAATAGCATTAGAAAATACCAAGGTTGTGTCTATATTTATGGCAAGCATAAGATGTGACAAGCGAACGGGGAGAAGAGGGGCGGCGAAGGGAAAGAAACTTTCATCTGTGAGAATGAGGGAGGGGGTGGAGAAAGTTACAGCGGCTGTAATGCCGTCTGAAACTTGCTTGTGATGGAAAAGGGGAGAAACTCTTCGTGACTGTGTTTATCATTGATCTGTTGTGGCTTGTCATAGGTGCTACAGGAAAAGTTTTGTCTCTCTCACTATTTTCACACTGATAAAAGTCTGTTCCTGGGCTGTTACACCAGCGCAGGCGTCATAAGAACTGAGAGACTGGACATCAAGAGGCTGGTGAAAGGACGCTCGAGTGGGAAAAAGAAGAAAAAAAAAAATCACTGAGCTGCAAGATCAGATGCTGCTTGAGGAGCGTATTGACTGATAGGTTCACAAAGATGGGAGCCAGAGTGGAGGTAATAAGCGAGCAGATGACAAAAAACTTGCACAATTAGCTGAAGATCAGGGCTAAATCTTTCTGTCACAAGTTTAACTAAGACTGTGTGAAACCCTGGAGATGGAAAAAGCTTCGCATCGATATCTGCTGTACCACTATGCAGTAATTGAGGCAGTGACATGCATAATGACCACGTGCTGAAAAAACATCAAACCGTATCGATCGCTAATGTTTAGACGGAGGTTTGGAAGGTCCAACATTTCAAAAATAATTAGCAAGTAAGCATTTTGGAGTCAAGAGGAAGTTCTCAAAAATATGATGGTTGGCAAACCCTCCAGCGCCCATGTGAGATCAATATGGCCTGAATTAATGAGCAACTTAACAGGGCACTTAAAACCCTCTTAAGAGGACAAATAAAAACCCGGTGAACTTTGAAAGGCAATGAACATTTTTTATCCCTATGAAGCTGCTGGCTTTATTAGCGGAAACAAATGGAACAGACACTTAAATCGGACACTAAAAGTAGCTTCTAAATGAAGCAAGGTGGTTGAAAATACAACAGAGACAGCAAATCCACAGTTTCAGTTGGGAAAGAAAGAAAAAGCGAAGATGTGAGCGTTCCGTTCTCCAGCTTCTTCCTCTCGAGTACTCCACAAAGACTCCTCAAAGGCAGAGATGATCTAAGACCATCAGATGCTTCGGGCTGCGTTTTGACATTTGAAGAATGGAGGCTGAATTCCTCATTAATCTTGTTTCTTGTGATGATAGAAGGCAGCTGGTTTGCTGTCCATCAGATTCCGCTCAATTGGCGAGGATCAAAAATCCAAAACAATCACCTCGCCATTCGATTCTTTTCAGTTCGGTTTTACAATTACGAAGTTAACTTTTCCGTTTTACCAGAATGGTAGTATGTATACTGCAATTACAAAACTGACTGTAATCAACTGGAACTTTGTCGTAACGCCTGTTTCTAAGGGTGACCTAATTAGAACAACAGTGGTGGGCCCAAAGCAGCATGCATGATGAGAAATAAGCACAGGCAATGTTATTGTAGAGCAAATGCTGAACATTCGCTCTACAATGTGAAGAAACCAAAGTATTTACCCTAGTGAGGCTGGCGAGAAGCACCAGTCTGACCCTGAATTGGATTAGCAACATTAAACGGATGGATAATAATTTCACTGCTAGCTTTTGAGAGGCTTTTTGTTCCTTGTTGGGGGCACTGATGTAGATGTGTGACAGATGAAGCTCTGAGGGATCGGTAGGATTACAAAAGCAGTGTACCAATCCACGTTCAAATATATGAATGAATTAAAGTGAAAGTATAAAACTCATGTGTACCATTGTACCTTAAGGTAAAGGCACAACTTTGCCAGAGGAGGTTTATGATCTGGTCTCCATCAGGTAAAAAACACGAGCTTATGAGGAAATAGGCTCCGTCAAGTTCCTTGGAGGTTAGCACCACAGAGGTAAACCACTGAACCCCTAACGAGGCAACGAGCTGCTTTGTTTTCTAAGAACGTTCGGCATTATAAGGCGATTTATGTTATTATCTGACTCTGTATTGTACTGCAGAACCGAATCGTACTAATGAATTCATTTATGTGTCTGTTGTATATTATTTTAAATACAAACAGTAATGTGAAAAACAGAGTATTCCCTGTTTCACTTCTTTTATAGGACATCATTTAAATAATCACCTGGTCGTTAATTTAAAAACAAGGGTTTCCCACCAGAGTTCCAGGTAATGACATTGTAATCAGCAGACAAACGCGTAAAACATCCATCTGTGTCAGTGTCAGTGGTGTTAGAGGGTTTTATAGAGAATAATAATAATGCCAGCAAAATATCATCAGAGCAGCTGTACTGTGACAGACGCAACGGTTTGTGCCACACAAAGTTGGACGCTAAAAGAAAAAACAAACAAAAGCAAAGTGGCCCATGATTAATATGAGACGCAGTCAAGGGAACGACAATCACGCAGATATGAAAGGATCTTTGAAATCGCCTCCGGTAGCGGATGTTTAGGTGCAGCAGAGGATGAAACTGGACAGTTATCTACAGGAATGCCACAAGGGGACTGAAAATATTCATAGCAATTAATAAAAAAAAGAAAAAAGAAAGAAAAAAACAGCACAATATGATAACAGCGTGGTGAAGTGAATACAAAATATGCATTAAGTCGGTCTTAGTTACACGGTAGATTTTATTTTACTCCATTTCGTTCACATTAAGGCTTAAAGAGAGTGCCAGACTCTCTCTCCCAGACTCACACAGCAGGTCTAACACACTCCTGATCACTGTGTGTAGTCACAGGGAAATCACAAGGAAAATGATGAAGGCCACAAATTCTCTTAACTCACATTTTCTACTAAAGTACAAATGTGCTCATTTGAGTGGTTCTTGAATAAGTCCAGGGAACCCCTGATAGGATGATGGCTATTTCCACATCAGAGTAAAATGGTATGGGGCTGATGAGGCACCCATCTAATATATCAGAGCAGTAATATAGGAGCCACAATCAGACCTGATTGTGTCTCATATATTACAGTTAATGCCACTCTAAAGAGAAAAATCCTCCCTTAACTATTCATAACTAGCTACTTCACAATTTTTGCTTGATTACTTTAATTGGTTAATTATTTCTTTGCTGTTTAGCTTTTTTGTGCTATAACATGACTAAATATATGGGTGTTTGTTTATTTACATGGCTTGATGGATGGATGACGTGAGCTGCAATAAAGTTTGTAAATCTGTGAATAGTTTTTACAACAATTTGGTTTTCAGTCTAGTGGTTTTACACTCTTAGACATTAATCTGCACAGATCCATTTTCTATCACTTATTACTATATATACTGTAGATACCCAGAGCCTGCTTGTGTCTGGCTAACACCTCCTACCAGATTCTCCAGGCCTCGAGGGCCGGTGTCCTGCAGGTTTTAGATGTGTCCTTGATCCAACACAGCTGATTTAAAAGGCTAAAGTAACTCCTCAAAATGTCTTGAAGTTCTCCAGAGGCCTGGTAATGAACTAATCATTTGATTCAGGTGTGTTGACCCAGAGTGAAACCTGCAGGACACCGGCCCTCCAGGCCTGGAGTTGCCCACCCCTGCTCCAGGGCAATGCTGACATGGTCCAAAGCAGGGGTGAGCAACTCCAGGCCTCCAGGGCATAATCTCTCCAGCATGTCCTCGTTCTGTCTCAGGATCGCCTCCCAGTTGAAGAACATGAACCTGTATTTTGTCCTGTGTCTCCTGCCTCATCCCCAACCAGTCGCGGAGGATAGCTCCCCCCTCCCTGAGCCTGGTTCTGACAGAAGTTTCTCTTCCTGTTAAAAGGGGGCTTTTCCTTCTCACTGTCACCAAGTGCTTGCTCAAAGGAGTTTCTCTCTACTATTGTTAGGTCTTTACCTCACAGTATAAAGTGCCTTGAGGCGACTGTTAAAGATTTGGCCTTCTATAAACATATAAGCCTTATATAAATCGTAAAACCTTAGCTCACAGGCATCCAGCTCTGACGTCTGAACCACCTCAGCCACGTCCAGTTTATGTGGCAGTGCAGTAGCTTTACTTCTTTACATCCACCACATCTACCCACAGGAGAAAAGAGTCTGTGTCCAGAAAACAGCTGTTACATTTAAAATTAAATTCTGAAATATTTAGTTATTACAATTTTTATGTTACAGATTAAATTGACCGGTGGTGCGGTGGTTAGCATTGTTGCCCTACAGCAACAAAGTCCGGGGTTCCAATCCCCTCTTTCCTTGTCGAGTTTGTTCGCCTCGTGCCTGCGCGGGTTCAGCCTCGTTCTTTCTCCCACAGTCCGAAGATGGTGGATTAATTGGCTGTGAGTGTGAATGGCTGGCAACATTTCCAGCTTCTGCTCGGTATCATCTGGGAACTCTTACTTATAGATTTTGTATATTGTGAGTGTCGATGTAGATTTTTGACAGATGGGATTAGCAAGATCATAAAAGCATTATGTCTGTCTAGATTTAAATATAATAATGAATTATGACGACAAGATAAAATCCATTACTGGGTACCATCGTCCCTTAATGCGAAGGTATAAAATTCTCACCAGAGGTTTAGAAAAACCATGAGGGTATAAACAAGTATCTTCTGTCAAGTCCCTTAGAGGGTACCACAAAAGCAGTAAGCCACTGAACCCCTAAAGGGACAATGAGGTACTTTGTTTTCTAAGAAATGACAGCATTATAAGAAGATTATGTTATGTCTTACTGTGTATTACATGGATAACCTTATCCTCATATCCATTATAGGAGTAACAGGAAGCTAAGTATATAAATTAAAAGACCAAAAACTGAAGAAATAAAGGAAAATTAATTAGCACTTATTACAGCCGTAAAGACCTTGAGGCTGTTATAGAAATCAGTCCAGAACGTTAGCAAGGCTAAAGAGAAATAGGCCAGTGCGATCCACATTGTATAAAGGCTCTATGATACAGACCTTTAATGAGAAACAAGTCAATCTCATTTCTCAGTAAGCCAATCCAATTTTCAAGAACAGATTAATAGCTAACTCCATTAATTGACTCGCACTGAGAGCATCAAGGAGGACCCCATGAAAACATCATCTACATAATATTCATTCACATGTGGTACACCTACACCTCTCAGTTCGCTGGGTGACACAAACCACGGCTCTACGCATCTGGATTGCTGATTTTTGATGGTAGCGACAAACTTTGTTTTCTAAATTATACAGAGCTGTGATGGGATCTCTGCTCCCCCAAGCAGATGGCTCTTTTTGCTATAATCAGTGTGCTAAACACTGGGTGATACAAACTTTAATGAGTTCAATGCAAACTTTCCCTCACTCTCTCACAGCTGCTTTGCCTCTGAGTCGCAAATCAATCCATTATTACAGGTAAAACAACAGCAGAGCGAGAGGGAGGGAACTCTGGTCATTAGTGCTGACAAATGAAACGCCTGGGGATCTGGGGTAATTCATCTGCAGCTGAATATTCTGCATCCTGGGCCAATAAGGAGGAGGATTTGGTCCAATGCTATGGACTGAACATCCCAATGAGATCCTCTATTCATTTATAATGTAATTAGTGAAAACCTAACCGATTAGCAACATTTTTAACACACCACAATTCCACTGACCTTTGAGATAAAACTTTTTGAGACGGCGCCGCTGCAGGTCAGTCATGTGATCTTGGTGAACAGAAAGTAACCATTTGATGTTTTTGCACACAATGAAAACATTAATTATACAAGAGAAGAGCTAGTTCAACATCTGAGGTGCTTTTAATTGATTAGAATGACGCTAGGCTTTGCCGGTTACAATATTAATTAATTACTTTATTTCACATCGTATGTTTCGAGCTTTTGGCTTGATGACATATAATTTTGTCTGGCCCTGATTCACATATATGCACTTGCTGACAGCCTACAGCCATAATTTATTTTCTATGACAACATTTTCTATGAAAAATGACAGCCATAGGGTAGAATGGCTTAGGTATGGATGGGGGTGAAGCTGTCGCGGTCAGCGGGTGTAGACTGTGTGGAGTGGAGAATAGAGGATCCACTGCAGACAAAACAAAGCTTGGAAAAAAACCTGATATTAACTGAAAGTGAGTCGTTTATTATGGTTGATGGAGAAATACAAAGCAATGCACAAGGCAAAACCAGATGAGAATAAACAATGACCTAAACTGGGAAAATGAAAAATAAAGATGAAAAAACCCTAAACGTGGATACAGAGATACCTGGAACACAGAGACAACAGACGACCTACCACCGAACAGAGGAAGACAGAGGAAGTGGAAACATACGAGGAACACAGCTGACACAAATGAACATGATGCCACAGGGGGAGCAAAACTAAACACACTGAACATGGGAACGCGACATTGACAAAATAAAACAGCATAATGAGAAGCAGACTGTAACAACACGAGCTCGACAACATGACATGGGAAATGAAACACGTAACACACCGGGGAGACGAAATGACACACAAGGAGAGGAACGTGGAAACAGAAAAAACGAACAAGGTAGAGAGATTACTAAAAATCAAACAGAAACAAAAAACGACACATAAACACGAGAACATTGATAAAACTTTAACTAAACAAAGCCCAACTAAGACATACTAACAATAACACTACAACTTACCTTTAGTCTAATACATCAGAAGAAGTGGTCTCTCTTGTGGTCTAAAACAACCAAACACTATTTCAGGAGAACTTTTGAATGGTTCACTCCTCGAGTTGATACTTTTTAGCTTAGACTAGAAAATGAAATTAGAAGATGATCTCTGCTACAGCTTCACTTCAGATCATAACTTGTGTTATGGTGCATGTGGAGTTAGCGCTGTTTGCAGTCAGGATGGCGTACAAAGAAGGACTTTGGTGGCTCAGCTGGTAAAAACAGGAGTTGGTCACCATTTAAAACTGCAATTTTTTGCATCACATTTTAAATTCACTAGTTAACTGCAAAAACAGGCCAAAAAAAGATCAAGAGAGTGTCTCGGCTCCTAAAGGGCACACAAAACTGTGACTGTTCCACCCCGCGGACTGGCTTTTCTTGTATTTCTTAAGTGCCTGGGGACTTTCAACCCCAAAAATTCACATAAATCATACGTAGTAGCCTCTGTGAGGCTCTGAAGTCCCTGGGTTGAGTTGCTCTCTGTTCCTCCTTGTCCTGAGTCCGACAGCAAATTTAGCTGAGGCCTGTAGTACTGGATCTCTTGGGCACAAAGTGACAAATTTATCACTGGCTGCTAAGACTACTCTTATTTAGGGCTTCATTTAGACAGATCCGTGCTCATCGAGACTACGGATGGTGGTGGAATGAAACTCGCCGAGTGAAAAAGGCTGAGAGGGAAAACTTCTCATTTTTATTTTCAAAAATTAGAACGCTAAAACGAGTCGTCAAATATATTTTGGCAGCTTTTGATTTACCTGGGCAGCCTACCCAGTGAAGTCCAAGTGTGCTACATGCTTCACCGCCCCAAATGAAAGGTGACATTGTTTTCTGTATTTCTCTCCTTACAGGCCATCAAACACTGCCCCGATTTTAAAAAGGAAGTCGATCTGCTCCACACACTTTTGAAAGTAGCTGTGGACTCGACATGCCAGCACTTGACATGATGCAACTCATTCTCGGGACTATAAATAATGAACCATTTCTTTAAATGCGAAAGCCTTATGAATATATTAAGACGATGTAGAGAACGCGTTGGCAGAAATCTCTGCTATTTCATACGTGCTGAACCCACCATCATATTTAATGGATGTGGTCTAAAATAAAGAGCTCACAATTGTAATGGGCCATTTCTGTAATGGGTCTTTCTGTGCTGAAGAACAGGAAGGGTTAAAAAAATGTCATTTTTGTCATTCTTGTGTGCGGACAGCTACTCTACAGGTATAATAGCATGAGTATACTGTAAGCAGAGTGAAGGCAGGTCGTTCTCTTTGTGTGAACACAACCAAAACTCTTATAAATTACTTGACAGACTTTGTTGCTGCACTGAAGAGAAAGTTGATATTATTACAAACATTTGTCTGATGAGCTTTTTAGCCCGGGATGACAAACGATCATGCATAATTTGTCGTAATTATGCAGACTAATGCAATTCTTCGTAAAGCTCTATTCTCTGCAGCCTTTTGATAGTGAAAACAAACCCAAAGCAGAATCGGCTGCAGCTCAGCAGTCTGTCTGAGCCAGCTGTTTAACGGGGATAACAAAGAGACACAATTCAAACTCACACACAACACTGAAAGGAAAAAAAAGAACACGTTTGATTTGCATTTCTCTGTTAAATAGAAAGAAATCACAGTCGGTGCTATGAATGTCTTCAGAAGTTGTGTTTGTGTCACCGGTGATGCCAAAGAGCCAAGGAGCCAGGGAAGTCTTATCACAAATTATTCCACTTATATAGATAGAAGTTTAGTTTTCCTGGCTCTTGATCTCTATCAGCAAATGTGCTTTCATTATCAGCTGTAGAAGCATACGGTAGTGTCTAATTTAAAGTCTGCGTCGACTCATTATCACTCTGAAGCCAGCAGAAGAAAATGCTCCAGTGCATGTGATAGTTTTTACTTAAAGCTGCATCCAGTCAGTCAGTCTCACGTTTCTGTGAGCATGTGTACTTTCCATGCAGGTTATTGAGGTTCAAACTGCTTCACGGATGATTGGCTAACACCAAAATAGAAAATGGTGTGCAGCATTGAGCAGCTTAAAACGAATGAAAATGACAACACCTCATAGAAATTTAAATTAAAGAGCTTCTAAGAACAATGAAAGCATCCCAGTACGAGTAGAAGCAAATAAAAGAAAGAAAGAAATACTGAATAAAGAGTATTCATTGGCAAACAATCATAAAAAGTTAAAAATCATAAAATCAGTAAAAAATACAAACTTAAAAAAGCTAAAAATAATAACAACAAATTCTCATTAAGTAAATAAAAATAAAGTACAGGGAGTCTTTAAAGTATACCGAGTTCAATCCTACCGACCAGGGTTTTAAGCTGCTCTTGGATCTTCACATTCGGACCAGTTCAGCAGCTAAAAGCTGGCTCCTCACTTAATGTCTGTCATCCGTGACAGAGGACCCGAGGGGCCCTGTGGGTTTATATGCTATAAGCATGTGAGAGACATCAGAGCAAAACCATGAAATGCTTTAAATTTACAAAGATTTTAAAACTGACACACAATCGGTGTCTGTGACGTTTTCTCTCCTTCCGGGCCGATGTAAGCGTTCGACAGCAAGGAACTGAACTCTGAGATCAGAGTCTCTCTGAGCTTTTAAATGTGTGACTAACATTTCAGTTTTGTGAAATCCAGACATTAAAAATGTAAAATATGTGTAAACTCAAAGAACTGCCACCCGTCTTTGTCACTGAAAAGTTTCACAGCTAAAATATTGACAAAACACATTGAGTTTACACACCAGGAGGCACACAGGCACATTAGCATTAATTTAATTAGCGACGCATTTCTGTATGTGATGCAGTTTTAAGGTTAGTGTTCCCTTTAGCAGCTTTTTTGGTTTTCTAAGAACTTTTTAACTGCAAAAAAGAGAAACCTGAACCCTGGACCCCTACAGTGGGGAGCTTTATATGCTGTGGCAGGCCTTGTGATGGCCTGCTGTAAGTGCTCACCTTTATCTTTCAATGAAATATTTAAGAGTCTGGTCTGGTTCCCCCTCACAAAGGGCATGAAGAGTCACTAACCTCCTTAATGTGACAAACTACATCTACACAAACTAAAACATCTTTCTATTTTGTTTCCAACATCTCTGCTGAAGCTGAAATAGGGCTGGGCTGTACTCAGGTGTAATACAACTTTGTACCTCAAGATGGAGCTATGAGCCAGTGTAGCACCAATCTTCCCTGACCCCAAGATGAGACATACCGATAATATTTGTACGGAAGTCATTTTTCTACTTTACATATTTGAGTCATATTTTTGTAGCTAGAAGAACAAAGATTTTGAACCAAAAAGGCATCTGCCCTTTAGACTGACGAGAAGTGACGATTCAAGATCGCAATAGATGGTCTCAGTCACAAGGTTTTTAAGGCTTACAATAAGTTAATGCTTTGAACGCTACGATCCAAAAAAGACAATAAAGTAGGGCTGCATTGTGCATCAGACAATGTAATCTCAATTATACCTCCTGATTATTGAATAACATAACCATGTACCATTTAACGAACCCCAGAATGCCTTCTTAAAGAAATCTAAATGTAATTCAAAAGAAGAACAAACAGATAAAAACTTTGGAGTGATGGGCGATGTCTGGTAGCGAGGCCCGGCCTGCTGGGTCCGGACAGAGGTCCAAGCACCGACTCACTGATCCCAGGCATTGGGGAGGGAGACGGAGAACAGACGCCAACAAGTAAAAGTGGACTAGGAAGACCCACTGAGTTAAAAGTAGCTGCTGAAAATGACTTGTCCTTCTAGATTTGACCTTCATAGATTTGAAGCAACCTAAACTGTAAATGGCTTTGATTTTGAATAAATTGGTGACAAAATAAGAGCTTTGTAATGAAATGGTAACTCTTTTTAACAAAAGCCAAAACTGTGATTATTGCTAAAGCGACGTTGGCAGCGTTGTAGGGTTTGCCTTCTTCATGGTTGGTTGCGTAAAGCTTCGACTGTTTCTCACTTAAGGGACCAAAAAATGTTTAACTTCTAATTTCCAAAGGAGACTTCAGAAACCCCGTGGGGATGTCTGTTATTTATATACAGGCTATAGGATTTTCTTTTAATTTGTGATCCATGAACATATCAAACCTAAAAGTCCATGCTTTTATTTTGAAGGATAAAACAAAATGACTCATTTATTTCTAATTTGCACCATGACAGCAACCAAACGGCTTCCAGTCTGAGCCTAAAGATGAAATGAAACAGATTTTTATCCTACAAGTCTCGGCCTTTTAATTTAGGAATATTTTCGGAAATTCATTTAGTCAGAGTTAAAAGACTCAGTGCTGTCATCACTCACTTCTTTAAAAACCGTACACGCGTAACTTTTAGGTCCTAATGAGATGTTAACTCGGTGTGATGTAGACCGCCTCGGCCTCACCTGCCGCATCGGCCTCTTTCCTCACAAGCTCATAAACAGTGAGTAACTGCTTTCATTTTAGCTTTAATAGAGGAATAATTCTGTTAATATTTTATGACGATGGGGAACTCGGTACATTAAAGCATGACTTGGTGAGCGCGCCGCATGCTGATTGAATTCAGGTTTTGGTGATTCTGATGAGGACGCTCATTTGGCAATGAGAGAGATTAAAAAAGAAAGTTTCTAAACCAAGCTGTGCAGCAACATTAATCTTCCCCCCGATGCAACGAGGAGGTGTGGAAAAGAATTACAAATTACAATATGGTGCACATCACAGTGCTGAAACTCCTACCTGCTTCATGTAATGACTCCGCTCAGTGACTGATGGATATACACAACCTGTCCTCTCAGCTGAAGGAAGAATAAAAAATGCCAGAGACATTATACAGAGAGTTATGGTTCTCTGGGGGGGGAAGATCCTACAGGAGCATCGCAGTCACACGCGGCACGGATCAGTATGAGCATGCTATTCAAATGACAGCAAAGAGCTGGATTATCACCCCCACACAGAGGATGGCGGGAAGCAGGAACATGCCAATGAAAAAGGGAAAGAAAACAGCTGTCTTTCCAATTTAGAGCTAAATAGAGTTAGACTGCAAATTATTCATTCTCCATTTCATCCAATTTCTCCATTTGTCACACACAATGTCTAGTTGTGAAAGCAGACAAGGAGGCTACTAGTCAAACTTCTCACAGCGCACAGCTGCCTTTCCTACATCTGATACAAGGAGCGCGTGGATTCGTCGGTGTGTCACGCCACGCCGCGCTAATGTCGTCGTGACACTTTGCTGCATCTGCTGCACTGTAATTATAGCAGAACAACATCAACACCGAGGTGTCGGAGGGTTCAGGTAAAACGCTTTAATAATTCCTGACACGTGCTTCTATATTAGCCCACTTCCACTTTTCACATACGAGATGTTGCCAATGTGCCAAGGCCACGCTGGCAATAACGGCGACATAATTTAAGCATCCTCGTGCTGGCGCGAGGTTCCTGTAGCTCAGAGGAACCGAGAAGCAACTGCAACACACTCTGTTTATTTCCTCCTTATAGTGGCAGCATGTTAACTTGAAGGTAATTCATTCAGGTTATGCGCAGCAAAAATGTAGATTAATTGATTAAACCTACGGCTATCATCTAAGACTACTGCCAGTATCTGTATTTGAAGATATATACAGGTAGCTTTATAGCCCGAGGTTGGATTAGCTGTAAATTTGTGTCCAGTTTTCTTAATTTCTTCCTCCTGTTTTAAATCTGCGGGAAAAAAATATGTAATAACTGTATTTTTAACCCTTTAAGACCTGCCATAGAACCAGGTCCGCCAGAGCTTATCTTTATATTTTACCTGCTGTGCTGCCATTTTTGGGAGCATTTCAGGTTGTTATACATCAATACAACCGTTAGAGCCCAAATTTTAATAATATGTAATCATTCAGTCAATAGTAACTACATAAACAGCAAAAAAAGTGCAATAAACTACAAAGAAATTGAAAATCATTTTTGTTTTGTTTTTTACATATTTTTCTAGTTAGCGAAATTCAAGAGGTTTATCCCTCAAAACTGTAAATACAAAAAAGTTGCACAAAATGGTTTCTAACCACAGGAAATTTAATTTGAGTTTCTTCATATTTTTATTTTTGAGATACCCCAATTTTTTATATACTGCAAGAAAAACGAAAATAAACATAATAATGCAAATTTGCAAGAAAAAAAGCATGTGCATTAAAATAAACTATTTCCAATTCAAGTTCTAAGCATCCCAGAAACTAAACAGAAAAGCATAAAGTGAAACATGAATTTTAAAAACACGAGTATGGGCTTATTAGGCACTGAACGTAAAAAAACTAAAATTTTGGCGAAAAAGTCCTCACTTTTGGTTTCGGGCAGGAAATGGCGGACATACGATAGTTCGTGCTGACCTCTGAACCAACGTAGGAAGTGTTATGAACAGCTGATCGGATCAGTAAAATGTGTTTCTGGAATATTGTTTTTGTTGCTTCCAGTGGTTTTTACGCAACTTTTGCAAAGCTTTATGTGGAAGGAAACGGTGACCTAGTACAAGCTGATGGCATAAGATGCAAGTACAAACTCTTCGTTTCATATGCAAAAACAAAAAATTGCGCTAGCGTATGTGGTTGCGGTTTTACAGGCATTTAAAAATAGTTACGCAAAACGGAGTGTTCCCGCTCTGACCGGCCTGAAAAGGTTAAGCATCAAATTGAATCTTTTACCTTACTCAAGGCAAAAGCATTATTCTACCAAATACATCCACATAATTCTCTGCAGAATTTTGAAACCTGTAATTTAAATAAAATCCAATGGTTCCCTTTTATTAAAATATATTCATGTTTTTTAAAAAACCTAGTGATCTCTTTCAGATTACATTGGTTTAATGCTTTTGTTATAGACTTCTGGCCGTTGAATCAAAACAATGATTGGGTGATTATTAGGGTTTTTTCTCGTATAAGCTCATGTTATCAGATCATAATTTATTCCATTCATTACACAGTGTGGTGTCAAGGTTGGCATTTATGTATCGTCGTAATCAATACGATGCATGGATCCAATACATTTACATTAGCTTTAAATTTCATTGCTGATTAAGTCCTCGGAGAGTCAGTCTTCATTTTTTTCAACAGAATTCATTTTGATTTAATGAAAAGTGAAACAATATTAATGAGCAGGGTAATTAACATGTTAGTATGTGTTTATGTTTTAATTAACTGGATTGGAACATATATTTTCCCTGTCATCTACTTATTGATGGGAAAACTGCTTTGAGCAGAATGTGGCAGACATCCAAGGAGAAACAACCCTAATAAATCAATGTACTGCTAATGTTACTGCTCATGAAGCAAATGGATTGAGACGTCATTGTGCTAAGGAGGTGCAGATAAAAAAGTTAGGGATGGTAATGGCAAACAGAAGAATTAGTCATGTATGACAACCCACATGGACCAGGTGCTATTGAGTATAAAATCCCCATACAACAAGCTGCACTTAGATTCAGAAGGCAGTGTGCTACTTTTACATGCAAGTTAAAAGTACTGTATCTCATTTAGGACACTCTGCTTTAAAGCTCTGTGTTATAAGAAAATCATTTTTGAGTCGTACCTTGAAGTTTTTTAAAGATCAAAAGATTTAATTCCTCAGTCTGGCTGAGTATTTCACCTGCTGCAGGATTATCATTTCAGACCATATCATTTTATACCTTCAATTGGTACGGTATAGTGAGTATTACTTTGTGCAGCTTCCTATCTTACCTTGTATAGTAAAGGTATTTTGCCAAGTTTGACAACAGCAATCTGGTTGGTCAGGTTCAGGATCTCTTTGGCTCTTCTTAGGTCATCCACAGTGCCATACTGGATGTCCACCACCTCACCCTGGTGAGGAAAAACAAGCAGAGCATCAGGGATCTATGGTACTAAATTATTATTTAAAAAAACGCTGATTGTTTATTCATATGTTTGAGGGTAACACCATCTAGTATTTAGGTGGCATTTATGTATTTAAATGCCGAGTCAACTGGATAATTCATAATCCCTGCATGACCTTACTCTAGATATGAGACCTTTATATTTACTGTCTAAAAGTGAGACGCTGAGTTATAAACAATGGATTGGCTGCTCATTAGGACAATATTAAATTATTTATTAGTTTTAAGCTTGTTTAGGAAAGCAAACAAACAAAAAAACAGTTAAACCTCAATTACTTACCAATGTGTAGGCATTTACAGCACTACAAATTGGACTTTGTATTTGTATGTGCGTGCATGCATGTGTGTGTGCGCACGTGCACTTTTGTCTGCATGCATGTCTGGGTAACTGAGCAAGTGTTATCACCTTCCAAATTAAAGTGACCTAGAAGCTGTTGAGGAAAGTCAAAGCATTACTTTTTTGGGGTCTCTCTCTCTCTCTCTTTTACCATACTCCCCCCCCATCACTACTTCCTCACCTGGGCCTGATTCATTTTTCATGTGGCCTGGGGGCGAGTGTAACGCGATGCTGCAGTAGGGTGAATGTGAGTGAGGGGTAGAGAGTGCCCGACTGTGCGAATGCGAGAAAGTGAGAGAGAACATCTTTTTGCATCACGGGACCCCAATACATGAGAGCGAGAGAGATTTATCACTCCTGCCTGAATTTGCATCATAAAAGACTTTCATTTAAACTGAAAGCCATGGAACAGTACAAGACACAGCAAATTGTAACACCGAAGAATTCTATATGGATTGAGATGGTGCTGCTTAAACTAGATCAATCTCCTTTTCCTCTCTACCTTTATTCCTTCATTTAATCTTGACAAGGTAATAAAATTAACGGTGTACGTGTCCTCTGTCTGAACAAAGCAGTGAGCATCTTTCACCTGTTAAGCTAATCATTTTTTTAACCTAGCCTGCCCATCAAACTAGGTTTTGGTTGACCAATATATACTGTCTCTGTCCAATATCGTATCCTTATTTTTACTGTTCTGTACAGATTTCACAAGTGCAGGCATGTCATGTATGCAAAGTATTTTTTTTTTTTTTTGAATGAGGACCCAGTGGACCCAGTGTATGTAATGATGTATGTATGTATGTAAAGTTAATGTAAAATGAAATCCAATGATGAGCAAAGTTTAATACATTGATTGTCGAGTTATGTTGCAATGTTCTCCTGGGAAACTCTACATCCTGCCATGCATGCAAATGTTACTGTACCACATGCTGCAACAATGCTGTACATTAATATTGTTTCAGATCTCCGGTCTAAGGAAGGACTCGGGAACAGCACAGGCTTTGATTGATGGAGCCCAAATGTGAGCATCCTTTGACTGAGCAACACACATGTCCCAAATGATGCCCAGCTAATGTCCTTGTGCTAAACAACATAGAGAATACCCCAGAAAGTCTTTCGCCCCCCGCTCAGATGTTCAAAGCTGTTTTCGGAGGAGAGGCACTAATACAATATTAGGTAAAAATGTGGCTGTGACTGATTACAGGGATTTATTGTATAAGAATACTCCAATCTACATGAAAATAAGCACAAAGCAAGAAAAAATATGGAATGAATAAAAAAATTAAATAATTGCAATAATTTTATATCTCAGTGTCTGTTTCTAAATGCATACAGCATATGAAGAAAGAAGAAATGATGAGGAGAATTAGACCAGCCATACAAGGAAAAGAAAGACGAGTCAGGGATTTTTCCCCCCGTAGTCTGCTGATTAAAGCCTCCACATAGCTTGCAATTAAGTCTCATCACATCAAGTGGAAGCGGTACCTTCGTAGTCATACAGGCATTATGTCAGACAGCATGAGGGGACAGGTTGAAAGAAAACCTGCCTGAGATAGATAATTGTGTGTCTGGCATTAATGCAATTTAGGGAAATGCATGATAATTCATTTATTTGTAGAAGTGGCCTGACTGGATCTTAAAAAATCTCAAGTCTTGATATTTCTTCATATCTTATAGTATATGGATATATGTTGCAGGAAGGCAATTAAGCTTTCTATAAGAAGCTGTCCTGATTTCTATGAGCATTTGTGTTCCTACGAAAAGGTTTGTGTGGGAAAGATATCTAAGCACAAGTGTAGTTAAATAGTTACAGATGCAGAACTTCAGCTGCAAAAGGATTTATGTGTGTATATATATATATATATATATATATATATATTAGATTTAACATCAGAAGATTATTTAGTTTTGTATATATATATAAATATATATTATTGTATTTTCTGTATACTTTTAGAAACATATGACATATTGTTAAGCTACTGGAACTTGTGAAATTTGCATAGTACTTCGTCACTTTGTTACAGGGGCTCTTTGAATGCAAAGTCTTGCTTGTATTGGTACAGGGAAAAATAATGACAGAGCAACTTACATTGTCAGCGTTAAGCAACAAAAATGTTTGGTTTTTTTTCCTTACAGATGGAAACCATAATTTATTAGTTATTGGAAAAATTTGCCATTTTTTGCCATCAACTTAGCTGCTGTTCTCGCCAGTTTCCTCAAACATCTCTTGTACCAGCAGCCTAAGAGGCCCTCTGTGAAATTATGGTGTGTAAACCATCAAAGTAGATATTTCACAAAGCTCAAAGTTTCACATTTGATATTTGGTTCTGAAAAGAAATCTTTAAGATGAACTAGACTCCTATCTCCATCTCCAGAACTAGCCATAGTGGGAGTTCTCTAGCAGCAGTTAGGACCATCCCTATTAACCCACCATTGTCCTGTGGTCCAATGGCAGTATAGTAAATCAAGTAAGTCTGGTAGTAGCCGAAAGGTTGACTCCATTCTTCCTTCTGGTCCTGACAGCAGAAGGCCAAAAGTAGTTTCTCATAAAGGGCAATGCTTCATACATTATATCCTTCCTCTTCCTAAACTCTCTAAATCTCAAGCAGTCTCGGTGGAGATGTCAGCTCTTGCCCCAGGGCGTCTCACCTGGGGTTGGATGTATCATTCTCCATCCTACGTGCATTAAGGTAAAGTTAATATGGAAATAACTGATTTTTGTGTGTAGCTGTCATAGTCCGCTTTATCTGCTTTGCTATGACATCACTCTTCTTTATTAACAACCAGGCGTGAGCCACCATCCATTCATTCTTTTTACAAACTGCACTAGGTGTTTTTGCATTCTCTTCTCTCTTAGTTTTCCCCCAAACTTTACATTTTGAATGAAAGTTTCTTCAAACCTCCGACAACTTCTCTGTTTAGAAAGTGGTTTAAGGAGAAACGATTTTAACGGTTTATTGAATTTTCCACTTTGAGACACACCTAACCTTCCCCAATCAAAGAATGACTTCAAAAGCATGTAATTCACTGAGTAAAAACAATGATGATGAAGCACTTTTATACTTTGTGAAATTGTAAAGACAGTACTAGTAGCACCGTACCTCAAACGTCTGATTGAAGATTAAGGCTGAGCATGGCTTTAATCTTTACAGCTATCACCTCCAATTTTCATCATTTACTTTGTAAAGGACAGACATGATCGTACTAGAAATATTTCATATTTTTTGAGACCTCGAGTAATACCACATTTATGTATCTACGTATAGCACCTAACTGCATGCACATGCCCCTTGGTCAGAGTTCAGTAGGCAATGGAGCATGGCAGTGCTGCCTGAGAATACAGAATAGAGAGTTGTAAAGCTTTCTGGGAGCAAATGTATTCCTGGAGCTCCAATTACTCCAGTCATTCACTCTATGGTGTATGTATGTATCGTCATGTGTATTACTGAAAGTGAAAAGTAAAATTCGTCTAAATGACAATGAAAAAAAAGGATGACAAAGTGAAAAAAGATAAGGTAAGGCACTGAGGACAAGTGTTTCTTACTGTACCTGTGTTGAATTAATCAGAATCTTTTCCCTACCGTCTATCCTTGGAACGCTTAAAAGTGAGCTTTTATAAGGCATTAGTGAGTGTTTTCACATTGTGGTGCTGAGTCACATAATAGAGCCTGTGGGTTTACATAAAATCACTTTCAATACTGACGTTTGTTCGGTTGGTGGATTTGAAGTGAATTCAGTTTGTCATTTTGTATTAATAATTCATGTCTAGAAAACCTATTATTTACTAAACTTTGGTCAAATTTTACCTTCATTTAAAACACACACGCAAACAGAACCCCCTCATAAAAGCAGGTGGCCGGTATAACCCTGCAAAAGAAATAAGCTCCACTTGCAAATAAATGCTGACATTTTTACCCTTTCTTTAACAACAATTGGGTGTGATTTATTTTATTTATTTATTTATATTATTTATGTTGTTTTTATTCTTTTTTTTTTATAATAATGCCTGAATAGTTTATCAGGAAAAGATGCAGTCCAGCAAGCTTTTTTTTCTTGTAGTTGATTAATTGCCTGTAAAATAAGACAAATTGAGCAATTTTATAAAGCATTATAAATCTATTGAATTTTAACATGATGTAGCTCTTAGAAACCTAATCTACTGACTCCAGAGAGAACTCATATAAACAAGGCTTGTATTTATTTACTGGTAAATCGGGCAAGAGTATAATTATATCCAGTTTACATGACAGCTACTTCCATTTCAAAGTAAAAAAAAAAGATTTTAAAGCAGAGTTTAAAGATAATCAGAAAAGCAAACTGACTGAAAATGTTTGATATTAAAGCAGCATTATGATGATCTAATTTATTTATTTTTGGATAACAAAGAGCTCACAGAGATTAAGGTAAAAAAAAAAATCAATAGATTCAATCAATAGATTTTACCTTTTATAACAGAAACACACTGCAAGACACTGAAGTTCCCATTTGTTCCTATTTTGGTCGATACTTTATCTAACAACTTTTTTGCATGCATGTCTTGCATGTTTTACTATGTTCTTACAGCTGTGACCAAATGGCCCTGAGGCTCTACAGCGAGGCTGGTATCTTGCTTCACTTGATGGATAACATCCTCTGGTGAATGCGTGCTATACCAGAAGGACTTTCTGTTCTTCATGGATGTCCATGACACCTGGGACACTGCTATTGTATTTCCTCTGTTTGTTCTATATGAGTCCTAAGCGTCCTGTAGCAACTGGGTCTCTTTGAGAGTTTCCTGCATCTGTTGCGATTCTCTGTTATTACCTTTTAACTGAGCAACCTGTTTTCCACTTAAAACAGTCCAGTTAACAATGCTGTGTAAACTCTGCCCTTCACTGAAATACACTTTGCCTATAGCAACATAATGAACATGGTCGTATCATCTTGCTCTGGTCCAGATCAAGAATTAATAACGCAAGCTGCTCTTATTTTATTCTACTTTCAAATTAAACACAATAGTTGAACTTAGTATTTTTTTAGAGCACACAGTGCAGCACCAGGAAAACAGGGCCACCAACAGCAAGACTTGTTAGTCCAGTATACTTGCTCTGGGCCCAATCCATCTATCACAAATGCCATATTTAATTGTCTGAAAGCCATGTTTAGATCCTGCAAACCACCGCTTAATTCAAGGCAGTGTGCAGGAACAGAGCTAGGAAATAATAAAGTGATGGATGACTGTGACCCTCCTTTGGGTAGACTTCGACGAGTGGACAGCTGGATGGATCGAGTAAAGCGGAGAAAGGAGAACGAAGGGAGAGGAAGGGGGAGAAAAGAGGAAGAAAACTTGGTATTCAAAGAATCACTCCAACTTTTCATCTGCCCTCAGGCCGGGCAGGGGCTCAAGGGAATAACAAGCATCTCCTTCAACCCCTTTCTCTGTTCCCAGGATACAGAGAAGTAAAACCCTCTAAAAATAGTGTGACTGTATGCTTTGTGTATGCATGTCTGTGTGTCTCCTAGCTAGAGTGGGTGGACTACATACATAATGACTTCCATTAACCTTCACACTCTTGAAGGATGGTTAAAAGATTAACTGTGTACTGTGCATGACACAACTGCTATAAACCATTTTCTAAGATCTCTGCATTAAGTTGTAAGGTGTTATATTATTGTACCCGTGTATTATCTTCCTAACATGTATGTAATACATAATGTGTGTTAACTAGGTTATCTGAAAGAGATGGCTTTTGACAGCCTTTGAGAACATGCCACTTTTGGTTTTTTAAAAATACAGAAAAACAAAAGAAAAAAAACCTTTCTTGAGTATGACCCATTTTAAAGACTCAGTTACCTGCGGAGATATAATATATTTAATTTTTTAATTCAACAACATCAGTCAAATATGTGAAAATTGGTAAAACAAAACAAAACAAAAACATTCCAAAGCACATCCTTTATCAAATACACACAAACACAAAAATATAACAAAGCTTAATGAAGACATTGTTGAGTAGAATGGTTTTTTGTCCACTGACTGTCAATGCACCTGCCTTGATTTTCAATTTTATTTTGTTGTTTTTTGTTTCTTTTTTGTCAAACTTTATTGGACTGCTTAATTTTTGGATTTAAACACAGTGCACTATTCAGTCTAACAAATTAATTAGTTGCATTTTCCTGACCACATGCAGCTTGTTCTTCTGTCCATGTTCTATGCATTAACTCCCTAAAATGTGTCGGCCTTCTGCATTTCAAGCAACCTGTTTTTACACAAAACAGTTTTAGACAGTTTTATCAAATGAATCAAACAATAATTTGTTTAAGCTTTGCTTAAACAAATTATAGAAACTAAAAACTCTTGCCGTGACCTTTGTTCATGATCCCGGCTGGGGTTAGGGATGAGAACGATTAGGACCGGGTTCCAGCAACAGGAAATGTTACACAGCCTTCATTTCAAGAAATGTCAACAAAACACAACACAGCACAACCATACCTGCACACTTCCCATGGCAGAGTATGCAGCGTAGGAGAACTGCTGCTTTGGAAGGTCGTTTGGTCCACGCTGGTCACAGGGGGTCCCGTTTGGCATGAAACACTGGTGGCTAGATCTGTCAGTGATGGTGTTGGGTGTGGAACCAGGCAGACTGAGCAGAACAGTGTGATTGGATAGTTGGACATCAGTTAAACCGAGTCCCACCCACTGCCTGTAAAGGTACCTGGCTCTTGACTCTTCGCTGTCATCTGACAAGCTTGAAAAAGACCTAAAAAATAATGGAGAAAGACTAATCACTTTGAAGATTCAAAGTAAGCATCGAAATGCATTTAGTTTTCCAAAAAAGCATAATAATGGATCATGAACAGATACTGATAAAAGCTGTGAAATTATAATGACAGTCATTCCCAAAGTATTACAAATTGTCAAACTGTTTAGCATATATATTTCTCTGTAAAATTTAAAAACTGCTTAAAATTGTATCCATCTCTTTTCTAGGATGTCTCTTTGTGCACCTCTTGATCACTTCCAGAAAAATTGCAGTTATTTTTAGACATGACATATTATTTTTTATATTCACTCATTAACAGTTTTGCTCATGACAACTGGCTGCCTGGACTATTGTCCTCATACCACAAAAGTACTCCAGTTAAAGGGTAGATAATTTGACACACTGGAAAAGTTAATGGGCAACTTCCTGATGTACAACTGCAAGTATTCAAAGTAGGACCTCCAATTAGTGATCTAAAAACAACAGCCACATTGAGTTGGTGCAGCACTCCTCAAAGAGATGACCTACAGTGGGAGACTGGACACATTTGAATCAGACTGTTCTTGAAATGTTTTCCTCAGACAGAATTATTGGAAGGTCATGGACCAGTAAAAAAATCTATTTTGTTAAAAAATGAGTGAGGATTAAACTGGATGCCATTCCAAACATGATAAAAATCGTCAAAGCTGTCGGCAATTTCAATTCCATCTAATTCAGTTTTACTTATACAGCACCAAATCACAACAACGGTTGCCTCAAGGTGCTACATGAAACATCAAATGTGTAATACCATAAAAATGTGGTTTGATAAACCCCTACAACTCATGAGGAACTGAATGAAATTGTTGCTGCACAAGAACGAAAACTATAAATCTGCAAATATTTTCTTTTTTGTTCTTTTGAACTGGGGAAAAGGTATCAGCACACAACATGAGATTGAGGTTTTCTACGACATTATATTTCACCTAAAGGCCTTTTTTTTTTTTTAACACAGGCAGCATTCTTCAAAACTGTTCTTTATACCAAAGTAATTGTTCAGATAAAATTGAAAAACCCGTTTAGCAGTTCAATATTTGGAGAATTCAACTAACTTGTATTTATTATTATTTATCAATTAAAAAAACAGATTTTTTTTTATGCAATTCTATGTGGCTGAGTTTTTTGACGCCCTTCTTACACCCAGACTCCTCACATGAGCTGTCAGTCTGTCAAGTCCGTTTTCCTAATTGCAGGAAAGAGATGTCAATAAAATTTGATCCTTTGGCCTTATTTGAGTCTCCTCTGCAGCTCCTGATGTTTACTCTCTTTATTGTTCTGACTCTGAGAGGTCTGGACTCTAAAGTTCAGCAACGAAGACATTTCCGTATTGGACTGGCTGGTATTTCATACTCGTGCTGAAGAAACATTTTTCAGCACTGAACAAAACCTGGTCACAAAAATAGAAATTATATCTATCTACATATTTCTTCAGCTTGAGCTACACTTAATAATATAAGAATAACGGATAGCTATGACAAAGATGGGTCACAGTCTATATCTATTTTGTCTATCCGTAAGTAGGAGGGCAACATTTATGTACGCCTGCAGAACGTGCTTGTGTGTTTAGTGTGTGTGATATCTATATCAGTCTCAGCAGCAGATGGCCCAAACACACAATTGTGCCATTCTCTAGTCAGCAGGCCACGTCTCATAGCTCGCCAGGAGCGGCAGCAGGAGGCATTGTGTGTGTTGCTGTGTTAGTTTGTGTTTTCTTGTGTATATGTGTGTGCAAGACCTTCATCTATAATCCAAGCTGTTGGAAGGGCTCCCTGTGGTTTGGGACGCATGCCCAATTCTAACGATACGTCGTGTCTCAAGTGACTTGAGTGTGTCTGTGTTTGCTTGTATGTGTCAATCTACACAGCTGTGTGTTAAGAAGACTTATTATTGCTTACCTAACAACCCCATTTTTTCAGACAACATTCATCTGTCTTTAATTTGAAAAGCCAAATTCAGATCCTTTAGCAAAAGTAGCATTTTTAGCTAGATTTACGGAACGAGTCAAAACTTATGTTTTCAGCTAACTTGTATGAGCATGTGAAACAAAGGGTCCTAAATGTCCTACATGCATGAGAGTTAATTTTGGGATACAAATAAGAGCATGAGCCCAATTAGCATCATCTGGTTCTGGAGTTTCACCTGTGTCTACACACAACATAAGCTGTAAAGCCACACGAAAGCAATTAGCTAATCACATCAGCCTCGGAAGCAATATTATGACTATAGCTCATAAACCATTCGCATTAATACTCCACCATAAGCTGCCACAGCTAATTTTATAGCAGGCAAACCTGCACTTTTGCTTGCTTTTTCAGGTTTGGTTTGGGAAAAATGTATATATGCTATGTATCAACAACAGCCTGCATATTTAGAGTATCTTCTTCTTACCTTGTACACTTATCCCAACAGCAAAAATATATTAAATGCATTGAACCATTCTGTTTGCACTTTAAGCACTTTAAGCCTATTTAATCCTATCAAGGACAGGTGGCAAAAAAATTAACTTTGTAAGTTAACAGATTTTTCATTATTAGGCAACAGGTGTATCATAAAGACATGGGAGAATTTGATGGACTCTCTATTATAATAAATTAGTGATGTGATTAGATATGAGTATGAATTTTCCTTCAGCTGCAGCCCTGAGAGGAAGTTAAAATGATACTTCAGACATAGACTTGGCCTACTTAAAATGAGATAGAAGGTCAACAAGTACAAATAGGTGCCCTGTTTTAGGATAATACGTAAAGGTATACAGAACAATAAAATTGTCTTAAAATGACTTAAAAAAAGAACCTAAATATCTTACTGATTGGGTTTCTTACTATGTAATGAAGCAAAACAGTCTTATAGACCTTCAGAACAGTAAAAATCCAGGTTTAACCCTGAAGACAAACAAGCGAATATATAATGTGTCATTCCCAAAGGACACTGGTCACTTGGTGCAGTGGGCCACACTACCATCTTGTGATATAATTTATTAAAACTTTAATGGAGCCATGTTTGAGACTCCAGTAAAACTGTCATTTCAGAAGGTTACTACCCCATCAATATCATGTGAAGATGTGTCCTGTTTAAGCCAGATGGCTCTTCCTCTTCTTCTTGACATTTTCTTCCGACTAATAGGATTGAGCATGGATATCGCGTATATTATCTGTATTTATTTTTTGGCAAATAATTTTAAAAAGGCTATTCAGAAACTTCAAAAACAAGAAAATGTGTGTTATTTCCATGCTGTGTAACCTTTCCTATGCCTGCAGAGATACTCTGATTGTTTTGAAGTGTTAATATGGCTGCATTTGAGGGCTGGCAAATATCTTTATCTGATGAGTGGATTGAATCCTTTCCTCTGAAGCCGCTCTACCCCACAGAGATTGATGAAAACTGTTTATTCAAACTTCAGCGAGCTGCAATTGTTTCATGAAAGGCTTTTTTTTTTAATGTTTCATATCTCGTCTCTTCTAAAGCATCTGAGCTTTAATTAATTCTTTATTCACAATATCACTGACAAATGGGGTGAGGAAAAGAAACAGCTCTCTATCCTGATTTGAAATAACAGTTCAAAGTCTGGTCCCAAACTCCCAAGCTTAAATTTCTATGCAAGTCAAAAGCTTTTCTATTATTAAAGATGGAAAATGGCAATGTTTCTTCAAAGCCGGTTTTTAGCATCTATGCACCATCTCCTTTCAAACAGAGTCAGACAAATTAACTTTGGCAAAGAATACATTTATGGTCTTATTTTGATTTGTGTTTTATTGCATGTTTTATGTTTGCCATAATGGTAATATGTAAGAGCTATTAGCATGAGAGCAGGCAGATAAATCACATGTTTCGCCCATGCATATTGCAGATATAATTGCCTCTGTGGGAGCTTGATGTGCTTTCTTGGGCCAAGCAGTCTTGGGATATGAGCTGCTGTTGCCTCTGCTGGCAGCTGCTGAGGATAATATATTCCTGTAGAGCACAATCATTTTAATAGCTCATCCATTTGTTGAGGAGACAATTGATTTTCTCTGTTTCCATACACGTTAGTCACATTTGATTTCTCTCGTCCCATTTGCATTTGTCACATTTTAAGAGCGTGGCGCCTGTGCTCAGGCTCCATGATAGGAAATCTTTATTCAGGTGCCAGGGCTAGTGTTAAGGTGGAACGCAAGTGATGATAGAGGTTGCCAATAAAGACGACTACACACATCACTGGCACTTTTATGCACATCAAGTAAGAATGAAGAAATTAGCAAAGCAGATCAGAGAGACAGCAGAGAGTTAAATCGCTGATACAAGGACAGTGAATTCTGTGGCTGCGCTGGAAAGATGATTTAAAATATTTTCAAATATTTCTAGTCTGAAAGTCTGGAGCCAGTCCTCATCTGTTATGCTTCTGTGGATTTTTTTTTCCTGAATTCTGAAGGTCTTTCAACATCTTCCTTTAGTCATTGGCTGCTTTTTCATTTTCAATCCACTCCTTGTATCTGACATCTTACAGAGTAATGTCTTTTTTTTTTTTTATCTTTTAAGTCACTTTATACTGACCTCTGAATCTGTCAAACTGCCACTGATATGTGACGCTTTGTTGCTTCACAGACCTGAACACATCAGCCTAATACGTGACAGTTCAGAACAACCAGCATTGCAATTCAGACTTCACAAGATAATTCAGCGTACTCAGTATGGTAAACAGGCCAGCTATCCCTGCGTTCTCCTCATGTAAGTCTCCTTTATTTGCTAACCGCTTAACCATTGTCTCCAGAGTTTTCTCTGATGGTCCTGGGAGCAGCCTTTTCACATGAACCTTACTACCTCTGTCATTTTCAACCACCTTGAGTGTGTATCCCAATTTGACCTAAGAACTCCAGGGCATACTCAGCATAGCTGTTCCTTTGTACTATACATTTCTTTCATCCTGTCTTCCTTCTCTCCCCCTAACCGGTCGCAGCAGATGGCCGCCACTCCCTTAGCCTGGTTCTGTCGGAGGCTTCTTCCTTTTAAAAGGGAGTTTTTCCTTCCCACTGTTGCCAAAGTGCTTGCTCATGGGGGGTCATTTGATTGTTGGGTTTTTCTCTGTATGTATAATTTTAGGGTCTACCTTAGAATATAAAGTGCCTTGAGGTGACTCTTCTCGTCATTTGGCGCTATATAAATAAAATAGAATTCAATTGAACTGAATTACCAGCCACTTGGTTATTGCGTCTCATCTATGCCACGTCTTCAAGATTCTTGAACCCTTCTGTTATGTGCTAGCTTGTCATTACATGTCCTGGTGTGATAGACCCCAGCCTCGATTGCTCTTGTGCTTAGAGCTTGTTCCTGTTCTGCCATGCATCTGTGCTGTTTTTCACCCCGGCTTTGTCCAGCCATTAGATAAAACCCAAATCATCTTGTTTATTAGTTTGTGGGGATAGATTAATTGATCATTCCAAATTGCCCATAGGTGTGAATGCGGGAGTGAATGTGAGAACGAATGGTTGTCTGTGTCTCTGTGTTAGCCCTGCGACAGACTGGCAACCTGTCCAGGGCCTCTCGCCCTATGCCAGCTGGGATAGGCTCCAGCGCCCCCTACAACCCTGAAAAGGATAAGCAGAAGTGAATGGATGAATGGATGATAGCTGTATTAAATTACATTTAAAAATAAGTTTGGAGATGACAGACAGATAACTAAAACCAACTAACTAAACACATAAATAATTGATTCTGTGGCTTAAAAAGTGGAGCTATATAATGCACTTGTTCAAATGGTTAGAGCCAAATGATAATACCACATGTACATGGTGGTTTTCTTACTGTCAACAGCAACACAAGATGGTCTGAATGTGTGACTGTGTCTTTGGGGATGGCAATGCAACTACGAGTCTAACACGTCAGTGATGGATGAAGGCACAGTTCCGAGCGAAGCTGTCTTTGAATACAGCAGCAGTTAGAGGACCGCTTCTCACTGAATGTAAAATAGGTCCAGCGGTGCTTCGCTCAGCTACACTGCTGAATAGTAATGCACACATGCGGCCAGCGCATACACTGTACAATTAACCTTTCACATTCCTGAACAAAATATTACATTTTGCTCTTTGAGTCTTGGTAATAAGGGCTGTCAAGAGATTAGAAAGAGGGAAATTGAGAAAAAGAGGGGAAAACAGTTCAGTTTTAACTACTTGCAGCGATCATGATCCTGGTTCGTACAAATCTCCTGATGTATTGGGATTGGGACCTTTCCTAATTAATTAATTTAACCTCACCCTTTGACTTTCATAAATCTAATTTGTATTATGGTAATATAATTCACTCAATTCAGTGTTGCCACTAAACAGATGTATCTCCTTCAGGATTTCATATTAATTACTTAAAACAATGCTAAAAAATACATCAAATAAACAGTTAAAGTAAAAAATTAAAAAATCTAGAGGACTTGGGCAGTTAGTAATGCTTATTTATATAAAAAAATGAATAAACAAAAATAAATTTCCCACTTGGCCTGTGGGTGGTCTTTATCCTCCTTCAGGCCTGGGTCCTCTATCAGAGACTTGGTGCTTAAAGGTCTTGCACAGAGTCTTTGCTGTTTCACTGACAGATGGACGGACGGACTAATATATATAT
>VUQR01000489.1:11671-29527 GCA_015108515.1 Hemichromis elongatus | reverse complement strand
ACCCCACAAAAATTTTTTTATTTTCTTTTTTTTTTTTTTTTTTGTTAAAGTTTAGTCATTTTAGTTTAAAAAGGTAGACGTAGTGATTTTAGAAGTAAAACAAGTGAAAATGCCAAATTTATTGAGATTTTCAGCTGTAAAAATATTGACTTTTTTAAAACTATTGAGTGAGTGAGTATTATTGGGAGCTGGATGCAGTATGGTGGGAGTGACTCGAAACAAACTGCACTGTGCTGTCACGCTGAAGGGTCATGCATGGTTGTGTTGATCTCTGTACAGTTTGTAGAGCATTTACAGTATTTGGCCACTGTAAACTTTAAACTTAAACTGGACTGTGAACTATTGGCCCTTTTGACTGGATTGATGTTTTTTCAACATGACATTATGATAATAAATAGAATATGACACATGTCACAGCTGCACTACTGCTGTGCCGCAGATTGTTTGGATCAGCTTTGGCATTTGACCTTAAACAAAACCTTTCTGTCTATCAAACACACACACACAGAGACATATGCAGAAAAACTTATATTGTAAGCTATCATTTATCTATACAACAGTGACAAATTTTTCTCACTTTTTTAAAAATCAAAGCAATAATTTTTAATAGTGCACGATCTTGCACACTAGAAAAAAAAACAGAACTAGATGGCTTTTCTTGTTATGGCACTTTGCATGCATTAGTGGACACATGAAGGGTAAGCATGAGTCTTCATGTGTGTCTCTGTGTACGGTGAAATTGCAGGATTATAAGCTTCCACAGTAGTCCCTAGCTGTTCAGCATTACACATATATAAAACATTTACTTTACATTATTTTTAAATGTTTAATTTATGCTTGACAAAAGTTTGCTTTAAGGGACTTAACTCAGTCATGCGTTTATGCTTTAAACCTTTCTTTTTACACGCATTTTCATTATGGTCCATGGAATAACTTCTGATTAGTTAATAAGATGCAACAAGCACAATAATCTAAAAAAATAAATATAAATCATGCCTTGTACACAAAGAAATTCTTTCTGTGAGAATGTCTGTGTTCTCATTACACATGACCCATACTATAGTGTAGCCACAGTCATCTTGAGCTTAAGGCAAAACAAAAACACTTTTATATTTCACATATAAGTTCTGGATATGGTGTCCTATTAGTAGGGATTTTATAATGTATATGAAGACACCCCTGTCAAAGAAAAGGCCTCCCAGACACTTTTGGGGAAGCAAATTCTAGCTGTCATACTGACAGGCTTCACCTCTTAAGGAATGTACAATATAAAAAGATGACAACCTAGGTTTGAGTGTGATCCAGGACCTTTGTAGAATGTGATCCAAATCTTTCCTTTGAGGCAAATTCACAAAATATAAATGTAAACACACACACACACACACAAGACATTTGAAAGATTTTGTGTAGGTGGAATCAGGATAACAGCATAGCATAGCATATAATAGCAATAATGTGAGCTGGATATTGTAGCATAGACTATAGGAGTCACCGTGGTTAATGCTAGACATAAATTATCCTCTGGAGCAATAATTGACTGCATATTATAATAAATTTTCAGTTCATCCACTTAAAGCAAAGCTAAAAATCTAATTCAGAAAGATTTTTCTCTTCAGTGTGTTTAAGCATGTTTCATCAAACCCACCCTGGTTAATTGGACCATGTTATAGTAAGTTAAGCTAAAAATAACACCAATGAGCAACTAAGGGCCCAGAGCAGTGGAGCTGGCAGGTGAAACATGTTAAATATAAGGATATCAAAACATACATTAGATATTTTTTTCCCCCCGATGTCATGGTCTTGGCTGATTGCAAAAATCCTTCAAAGTCATGAAAAAGCATACGTCTGTTAAACTAAGATCACTACAGATCGAAAATCTCTCGCTTCTTTGCATCCTGTTCTGTAACTGTAAACGTTACATATTTCAATAGTGCTGTCGATATAAAAATCATCACTGCATAGAAGCTTAGGGTGATAATGTTTTCAAAATTTTTTACCATAATCAATTCATCAGTTAACTTTATAGTAAGTGGAGCAAACAGAACCTAAATACAATAAATACCAATACCGGCTCTGACCACTGTTTCCTGACTGCACAGATGCACCTTTAAAGTGTACTTGAAGTGTGCTTCAGGACGAATGTGAGTACATTGGAGTGTACTGTCTGTGGGGACAAGATCACAAATTGCAGGGCAAAGAGATGGAGACTCGCATTCATGCTCTATTGACAAAATATGCATCATTTAGATCCTTCAGACAGACACATACTTGTGGATGAGCCAAGTCTAAAAGTTGCATCAGATCAATTGGGTCTTATTCAAAAACAGCTAGTAGGCACAAATCTGTGTGCAAATGTTTTACCCACAAATATGTGATGTAGGAATTTGAGGTCAGGATAATGTGAAAAAAGTATGCTCCCTTTCTGATGTATTATTCTTTTGGAGATTTCTTTTACTTAAATGTTTCGGGTTACCAAACAAATTGGGATATTTTTGCAGATAACCTGAGTACATGCATAACACTTCTAAATCATAACTTTATTTATTAAGGGGAAAAAGTTGGGATATACTTTTTTGACTTCTTCCTTGAACACTATTATTTCAGATTATTTAGTCACACATTTTGATTTGTAACGGTACAGACTGCAGCACTAAGATACATACAATGGTAAGAACCAAAGTGCACTTTAAACATATTTCATAAATCTAGTAAAAATTGCACTTATTGTGTGCACAGAAAGGAAAATCGATGTAGATATTAGTGATATGTTTATATAAATGTCTTTAACCTCGTCGTAAAATCCTAAAGTGACACTGTGATGCTTACATCAGTGCTTTATGTGGGCCACAAACGCTTTTGCTAAACTTATAGTCAATATTTTGATTGCATACAGTGTTTTATAATAATTCTATAAATCCAGATGTACCTCCCTGATATTATAGCATAACATAAACAAAGAGGCAGATTGCCTTCAATGAAACTTACTGTCTTAGATGTGTCTACATAAAACTGTATATACCCCCTCCCACCATTCTATGGAACTCGCCTTTCTATGACCTCAAAGCAAAAGGTAATCAACACACAATTTAGTGCGTCTTATTCATTCGTGTGTTATTACTCCCACTGAAATTGTAAAACACAGTAGTTGATTGAAGAGCTGTCTTCAAGCCAATGAGTCCAGTTTGGTAATGCAGTAGTTGGATTTGCCCTGTTCTCCCTTTTCAGTAATCTACATATAAGGTGTGAATTCCGTCAAAGACTGAGCCATATAATGAGGCTGATATTACAAGCTATTGAAGAATACAACAACACCTCACTCCAATCCCACTGAAGTACACACAGTAACTCACACTGAAAGAACGATGCAATTAATTGCACCCAAAACTGTTAGAGTGTGAAACTCTAGGTACTGGTTTGTGAAAACCAATTTAAACTTGCACAAAATATGCACATTCTGTATGTACACTTATTTGTGTCCGTGTGCGAGTTGGAAAGAGTGAAAGGCAAAGTGCAGACAAGGAAAGGAGAACCATGAGAAAAAACACTGCCGTCAGTGCCTTTTGGCTTTGTAACAAATGTTTTCCCTGGATCAGATCCAGAGCCTAGGATTGGAAAATATTCTGTTACACAACAGTTCAACAGTGGTAGAACAAGAGTGTTAATAGACTTGGCTCTAAATGGTGTTCACAAAACACAAACATCTCCTGAATGCACTGTCACACATCTTCAGTGATGTATCCTTGGTTCATCAAGTGTTTTGGGTCTCGCAACATCATATACCCTCGCCCAGGCGACCCAGCCGGGGGTGATCACGCCCCAACTTGCATATCAGCCCTTTACTGTAATTGTACATGTATGACAAAATTATGGAAAACCTTAATTTTTCCATTGAGGCAAGGGATTGTGTTGTTTTCACAGCTGGACGTGATAGTTAGCTCTGTATCCCCACTTTTGTTTCCTCCACCTGTGGGGGCTGTATCACTTGCTATTCCCGACAATAACCCACAGAGTGCCGAGTGGTCTCACAATCTTATAGGGGTAGGATACTGTTGGTCCAATACCAAGTAAAGTCCGGTTTCAGGCTGAGGTGGATGTCTATCAGTTCCTGATGATGGAAAGTGTTTAGTGCATTGCAGGAAGTCGCAACAGAAAGCTGCTGCATAAGTTTAAAAATAATTGTAACACAAAAAGGTAACAGATTTTTTTAATCTGGTTTGGTGGCACATTTATCCATCCGTCTGTCCATTCATCCAACCATCCTCTTTATCAGGCGGCCGGGTCGCAGGGGCAGCAGTCTAAGCAAAGGAGCCCAGACCTCCCTCTCCTTAGCCACCTCTTCTAGCTTGCCTGGGGAAACACCAAGGCGTTCCCAGGTCAGCCGAGAGATATAATCTCTCCAGCGTGTCATGGGTCTTCCCCGGGGCCTCCTCCCGGTGGGACATGCCCGGAACACCTCACCCAAGAGGCGCCCAGGAGGCATCCTTGTCAGATGCCCGAACCACCTCAACTGGCTCCTTTCGATGTGGAGGAGCTCTACTCTGAGCCCCTCCTGGATAACTGAACCTCTCACCCTATCTCTAAGGGAGAGGCCAGCCACCCTTCGGAGGAAGTCCATTTCCGCCGCTTGTATCCACGATCTAGTTCTTTCGGTCACTAACTGCCACATTTAATAAATAGCAAAAATGCACATTTTTTAGTTTGCTTATTTTTTCAGTGTATTATGAATAGCAATCAATATATAAAGTGATATATGACTGCTGTGTAGCTAATGACCCAAGATGTGGGACAATTTGATAAACTAACTGGGTTTTAGGGTAAGTGTGAAGATTTCCTATTCACATAAATTTGAACAAAAAGTGGAGATCAACCCTTGCCATCACAAAACAAATAAAGTTTGTGATCACACATGTAGAGTATATCCATAAACAACAGTGAAACATGACATATCACTGGCACCTAATACTCTGTAACACAGACCTTAGAGTGTGTGTGTGTTCTCATAATGAAGCACAGCTTTCACTGAGCAATAGAAATACATTCTCAGCAAAAACCAGCATCATCACTTTCTCACAGTTTCTTATGTATTCCCGCTGTTACTTACTAAGTTTAAGACAGGATACACAAACTATATCTTACATTATGCTGATGGCCGAACTTTCCATACATTTTGACCAAGGCTTGATTGAATGAGGTGATACGGTCTAATAGCGTTTCAGCACTTATTCCTTACCAGTTGACTTAAATATGATGAGATGAAATAAAAATAAGTGGAAATGCAGCAGCCCAAATGTAAGATTGTATTATTATTTGCTTAAGATGAATATCTGTATTTATCTCTTATTTTCTTTCAAACATAATACTTATTAAACCTCTCCAAGCGGCACATCGGTAGATGAGATATTATGGCACTTCAGACAGGTTTAGTTTTCTTTGCACTGTAGAAGACATGAATGCTCTTCTCAGTTCTAAACATGACTCCCACAGTAATTTGTAAGTGCTACTGAGATTTTGGCCAAGTCACACAGGCCTACAGACTGGTCAACAGCCACCAAGCTACCTGTCACAAAGAAAAAAAATAGTAGTTTTTTTTTTTACAAGGAAAGGTGCAACACCTTTTTGCAACTGATTTCACCCAGTAACACTCTGCAACTTCTGCAAACCAATCATACACATTTTTCCTTAGCAACCAGAGGTTGTTAGAGGGTAACCGCTTGGTTTGTAGGCCTGAGTGTGTGTCAGGCCTTTCTCTTTCAATTCTTTCTAATATGTCCAAGACACAGAAAGACTTGCATAAATTGGAGAAATGGCTGCCTTCTCACTCCATTCTAAAGACAATACTGTAATGACACAGATGGATGGATGGCAGTAAATATGTTTTTTTAATATGTTAAAAACAACTGACTGTTAATAAATATATTAAATCTATTCCCAACCAGGCCCCAAAGCAGCCCAAGTGAATCTCAATGCAATTTAAACATTTCCCTTTATTCTTTCACTCACTTTATTGCCAATAAAATATAGAATGTTTCTTCATGATTCTAAGAACTAGTTGCAGCATAGGCATACATTAACTCCATTTATCTTGTTTTTTTTCCTGTATAATCATTGATTCATCTCCATATCAGGAAAATAAGTGTATTTTATTTTTAAAAAATCTTTAAAAATGTCTCCTATTGTCACACATTTATCATCTGTAAAAATGTACATGAAGAAATTTATTTATTTTTTTAAAAAAGATCATGTGAAGTAAATTTAAACTTTAAATGTCCTTATTTCCTGTTCTCATGTTTTTAAGCAAACATCACCATGTTCGACTATATCAACACAATGTTTTTGTGTCATTGTCAAATATGGCCTGTTTTCTTTCCCTCTATTTATTCACACTCTGGTGACTGCTTACCCTTTACATCTTCATTTGTTTCCTTTATTCTCCTCTTACTGTATTTTCCTCCTCTGTGCTTCCCTTGATTGCTTTACATCAGCAAGAAATGACATTCATGGAAATAAAATACGTCTATATTTCAGCACAAAACACTGGAATAACCTAAATGTAACTACTGCAAATTATATAATGTCTCAGTTTGGATGCGGTCTTACTTATGCTGTGGATTTGTATTCATTTATTCTACTTCATATTTGCCACTCACAGTCTGATGTTATTGGAAAGACCAAACACAGTGTTATTGATATGGCTGTCATGTTGCTCAGTGTTATTTTGACAAGGGCTGCATTTCAAGTTAACATACTGCACACACACATGCACTCAGCCAAAACAGCTTCTAAGTCTTTTGACAAGGAATATTACTTGGAATATTCTAGATTTCTGTGTGAATATCACCTAAAACAACATAGATTTTCAGAAACCATAAGCTTTGTCATTCTCAACCACCCTAGGGGCGTATCCCATTTTCACCTTCCAGACACAGATGCCCCTGTATACAATGCTCTTGGTTATGGCGTTCCATGTATCCCCCTTGCCTGCTAGCATCTTTTACCCTGCTGTTATGTGCTGGATCGTCTCAGGGGCATGTTTGCACAGCCTGTCCCTGGGGTCCTGCCTGGTGTGGTAGACCTCAGCCTCTACTGCACTTGTGCCTAGAGCTTGTTCCTGTGCTGCCTTGATTAGCACCTCTGTCCTGCCTTTCAGTCCAGCCATTGGTAGGATTTCTTGATATTAGCCACTTCTTAAGCTGCCACTGCTACATGTCATACATGGTAAGGAGCTTTCTTGTCTTGATGTCAGTGGCATCCACCTCCTCCTTTGGCCAACTGATTAGTCCAGCAGAGTATATGATGACCAGGTGCTGATTGCCCTAGGCGCTGCTGAAAGGGAATCAGCTGCCTTTCAGGACTTGACTCACTGGACATATTTGGTGGTTCTGGTTTTCCTGCTGACCTTTTTTCCCCATTTGGTTCCCATTTGCCTATAGAATTCCAAGGTAGCTGTCTGCAATATTCTATTCTGGTAGCACAATCTCCTGAGTTCTGCCTACAATCATCAATTCACTCATGTGGACTTGTGAAAAAACACATAATTATCAAAAGTAGAAATGCTGTAAAAAAGCTTAATTGCAATTCCATCAATATAGAAAGGTTACTGTGTTATCATGGCCAGAGAGTTTCTGCAATCAGTCACTAAAGCAACTGATTTCAGTGATTAACTCAACTTTAATGAGGAGATGAAGTAATCAGTGAAATGAGCTGCAGTGATGTCAAGATGGATGAGAACCTATAGATGATGGTTCACACTGCAACAGAGCAGGATCATGACTGCAACACCCATCTAAAGCAAGTCTGCTACATACAAACAAGCTCATCTAAATTTGCTCATTTACAGGCAGTTATTACAGGCAGCTAAGGATAAAGGATGGTGTATTTTTATTTATTTATTTTTTAAAGAAAGTGCAAAAACTGGGCATTGCCTTTGATAAGGGAAGTGAGGGAAGCTCTGTCAGATTTTGGATAAATCCTAAAAAGATTTACGGCCTCATAAGTTGTGAAGCTGTGTTAACACTGGAAGCGATTCACAGCAATGTAGTGACCAGAAGAAAATGCCCATAAAAGTTAATGGCATTCACAGACATTAAAGTGGTTAGTGGTAAAAAAAAGCTGGTCCAATGGACAGCTACTCAGATAAGCTACTCATTACTACATGAACAGGTAGTAGATACATTAGAGTTAAAAATAGTGAGGTCTTGGTCAGTTCTAAATCAGTGATAAGTATCTAGTACTGCTCAAACTCCATAAAAAATAAAATAAAATAAAATAATTTCAGAAAGGCATAAGCTAGACGTTTTACTGAGTAATCTTATCAAGGACACCAATATTCATTCTACATTCAGCACCTTTCTCCATGACTAGTTCTCTGGTAGCTTAGTTTTCTTACACAAAATCCTCTAAAACCTTTCTTTTCAATATTCAAATCAACAGAGTAAACACATGTACAGTAGCTTTAGCAAGGCTATAAGTTTCTTTGATTTTTTTTATTAGCACACATAGTATGAGTTCTACTTGCCAAAGAGCCATTCAGTCAAGATGGAAAGAACTACTCACAATTTCATATTTCACAACCCTGTTTTGCTAACAAACAAGGATAATTTCATTATTTTTCAAGCACGCAGAGAAAACTGGTACTGTCCACAAAGCATCTCAGATATCAAAAAATGTGTGCTATGACCACAGAAAGTTGACATTTCTGCATGGGTCACATAAATGAATAAAGTGTACAGCAAAAATATTTGACACACTTAGTCAAGGGATAGGCAATTTGCAAAGAAACTGACACTAAATAGTAGATGGAGCTAAACCGACACAGATTCGCTGTTTTAACAGCCATCATCTGCTAGCTAGTTATCTAAAATTGCAGTTTTCCCACAAAGCTTAAAAGTCCACATTTATGAATTTTTAAAATTTATTTTTGAGTAAGGAAATTAAAAAAAAAAAGTATTTAATAGCTTGTGATGTATGTTACCGCTTGTTCTGGTGCTAGCACAGCAAGATCTCTATCATCTAGATAAGACTAAATCAGCTAGATAAAGATCTGGCATCTGATCATATCATCGAACCAGAATCTGCAGTGATTGCAGTTGTAAAAAGTGTGTCAGGATGTACTCCTACAATCTCTAAAAACTTAAAACCACAGGCAGCTGTTCACATTCCAGATATGTGTAGACCTGTACGCAGAAAAGCAAAAACCAGAAAATGCACTTCCCTATAACTCAAAAATATATCACAGGAGTATAATTAGCAGGAGAGAGATAAGTATTAGACAGGCACAGATACTAGCAGTGCGAGCCCATCTTCTAGGGATTTGAACTTAATCCATTTTCTCTCAAAGTAGCTCTGCATGCTTACACACCTCTTTGAAGTGTAAATTGAAAAAGAATTGGTTGCATAAACTTTCTACAGTGACAAGCTTGAAAAAAAGCCTGCTCTTTTCTGTTGTGACACCCCCTACTTTGCTAAGAAACAAGGCCAAAGATTGGAAATATTATATAATAAACAAAAGGGGACTTAATTAGTTTGTCCAAAGACAGTCACCATTCCAAACAATATGTACACTGATTGTTATTTGTTGAATATGGGAGCTATTCATGCAAATGTAATAATTACCTAATGTGGGAGAATCCTGCAAACCAAACAGCAATTAATTCACACGAAGATATTTCTCCCGTCTTGTCAAGCAAAGCTGTTTAAATACGCTCCCCTTCTGCCATCCTCTCCTTAGACTCCCATTTTTCCTTTTACATCTTTCTCTGTCTTCAGGACTCTTTTCATGTGTCTCTATTGCTTTGTCTGTTCCTTTCTTAGTTTTCCCATCCCAGACCCAACAAAAAGTCAGATAGCTTTTATTCAGGTTTCTGTGTCTTATAAAGCGAAAAGTGAAAATAGATTGATCAGACTTAGGGTTAAGCAAATATGGGAATATCCACTGGACTAAACCACAGACACCTAAAGTATCTATCTATCTATAAAGTCCATAAATAACAGATTTTTATCATAAAAATAACATTGTGAACCAGCAAGAATACTTATCATAAGTGATGACGGAGATGAATGGAGAAACCCAAAATTGCATCAGTTTCAATAAATGGCAATATTAAACTACATATATGTAGTTTAACTGTATCGTCCTTCTTGAAGCATAGTAATGGTCACATTTCACCTTTAACTGAGAAGCTTTTTCAACATTAGCCTTGGAGAAATTGTGAAGTAAACATGAATGACTGTTGAAGTAACATTACAGAGAAACAAAAGAAAATGATTAAGAATATTTTCTATAATAATTTATCATTCATTTGTGACTAACCACATCTGTAGGACTGGATCCAGTCAAAAGTCCTGAGGTATTAAATTTTTGTGCAAATTTAAACCACAGAAACAGGGATGATGCCACACAGACCTGCTGTTTGTCTGTGTCAAAAGTTACTACTGTTTGATGTTGACCTCCACTTTTATTCATACTATTGATACATGGGTATCTGTGGCTCTTCAGTTGTAGTGCTCCTTTTTAAGCTATCACATTCAGTTTTCAGAAAACTTGACCTCTGACTGTACTATGAGGAACTTCTTTGAGATTTTTAGTAGATGCTATAATTATTATTACCAATTTGAAAACCCTCTTTGGTCCTTTTCTCAAGTTATTATGTTCGGTGTCCCTAATGTCTACAAAGACAAGGGCTTAAGTACATACTTCTATTTTAACACCATTTTCTATTGCAGACCACTCCTCTAATTTCATGTTTCACCTATCTAAAACATGAGTCATATGTGTTGATGTTCTTAGTTATAATACATGACAACATCTAGGGATGAGAGGAGCAGCTAATAACCATTTAAATTCACTGATAACTGCGATGGAGAAAAACGTCATTATTCACACAGATGGTAGAGATGTAGTATGAAAGTGTGTGTGTGTGGGTAGCTTTGGTGGTTATGGAAGGTTGGATGGGGGTGTTTCTGGCACCCTGAAATATAAATGTGAGAAAATAAATTATAAAAAGCATGGAAAAGTCAGAGAGAAACCATGGTGACATGATTGTCTCAGTTCAGTGGCAAAGCCTGTTATCTCACACAGACACATACACCCTGGCATCCCGTGATCCTTTGGCTTGGAGAAAACAACGTTCAGGTTGATGGAGGTTTGTATCAGTGTTAGAAAAGTAAATAAATTAAAAAAAAAAAAAAAGATTTGTTACCTGCTACTTTTTTATCTCTCATTTCCTCCCCTTTCTCTCTTTCTGCTATCTCTGGATCTTTTCTTTCTTCTTTGGCTATAAATAGATCAGTGTCTAGCTACAAGGTAACAAGTGAAAATAACAGTGAACTTCAGGGCCCTCAGACAGGAAGAGAGACTGTGTTACTTCCTTTAAAAAAATCATTCGGCCCTACTCCATCATAACCATATTGCTTTCCGTATATATGAGCTGAATAGTGTTTTTGAAATGGTGGTTTCAAAGAAAAGCATTTAATTCGTGAAGCGCAATGTACATTTTGAAACTGAGGGCTTACCTCTGAAGCGCATCTATCTTGTCAGCCGTAATTCCTTTTAACAGCTCCTCCAGCAGGTCGGAGCTATCGGGTGGCAGAACAGGTGATTTGATAGTAGACGTGTGAGTAAACCAACCAATCAGTGCACCAAGGATAAAAAGGGCCACCCCTGCCAGGAAGTATCTACATAGATAAGGGAATAATTGCATATTATGTTAAAGTAATTCTATTATATAAGCAATCAAAAACGCTATTAAGGTGTATTAGATATATTTGTATAATGATATCATCAGTATCATCTGGTTTACATTAGGAATGTATATATGTTTTTGATCTTGGCCTATCCCTGAGTCTTATTAAAAATCTGTTATATTTACAAAATGTAAATATCTTAATTTCCAAAGGCAACCAATGCTTACAGCTGCTTAAGGTGTTATCTGATGCTTACAGCCTTACTGATGCATATTTGGTTTTGGCTTCATATATTATTTATTATCCAGATAATTAGTTTACCCTTCTTAATCTATCTAAGACCCAGGTAAAGAACTGCTGTAGAATATCCATACACTAAACCGCCGTCTACACCTGCATACCTGCCAATATAAAGTAGATTTTTTAATTATTTTTTTAAATGCTGAAAAGATTTTTTGTTCATTAATGAAAATTTAAAAAAAATCTGTGCTGACAATATTAAACAACCTGTATTTTGCATATGCTGGATTTGATCAGTCCTGCAACCCAAATCAATCCTGCATAATGCAGACTTCTTAAAGTAATCCAAAAGGCACTGTTGCATTTAATCATTTTTCTTGTTGTACACATTCTAGGACTTATTCTCTTCTTGATCTAAAAAACGTGTGTGGATATATGTGTATGGTAACACATGCTTCTGACATCGAAGATTAGATGAAGAAGTTGGAAACACAATTTGGAGAAAAGTGCAATGCTCACACCCCCAGTAAGCCCCTAAATGAGTTGAAACAATGGTTTATTTTACATCTAATTTAATCTCATCTGGCAGATTGTTTATTTCAAAACCACCAAACACTTAATATGAAACATTATAGCATTCACCTACTGTTGTCTTGAGGAAATATAGATCGATAGAGTCATCTAAACAAGTCTAGAATCTAAAAAGTAAGACAATACTTGCACTAATGTAAAGTTAAACATTTAAAAGGCATTCGCAAAAGAAGACGTCACACACAACGCACTCTGTTTACGGAAGTAACACCTACAGAGCGAGTAGGTGTTGTTGCAGCAGTCTATCAATTTCTGTCAGCTTAAGAAGTGGCAACCATGTGTTTCACGTCATTTATTAATGCAAAAGTTGATCTCATAAGTTGTCAACTTATGAGACAGAATGTTTAAAGAGAAATAAATGCTTCCTGGACTAACGTTTTCATTACCATCTAGCAAATAAAGGCCCTGAATGCTTAGTGCGTAAAGTTTAAACAATAACATTTTAACTGCATGGGTTGAAATCCAACTCAATCCAAAATTGCATTGCTACTCCTTCTTTGCTAATGAATATGATAAATATATGCATATGAATATGGAGCAGCAGTAAGTTGTAATAACCGAAAAACACAATGGCATCCAGATTTATTTTATAGATCATGGTTCTTTTTTTCAGCACTATTTGTGCCCATATTTAAAATCCTACATGTTATCCATTATCATTTGTTATTGTGATGCATAAACTATCAATATGGTCTAAAGTTCTAAAGTGAAACAATTCTACAAAGGTGATTATGGGAAGGTACGGTGATTGTTGAATTACTTGACTAGGAAACAGTGCAGTCGTCTTTGTCCTTTATGTCCAGGAGCCCTGGTGAAATGGGATATATAGTTGGGATCTTCTTGAAGTCGTTCAAATCGTCCATGTGGTGATACTGATACAGAGGGCTGGATGGGTTCCATCAGTTCAGGGTCAGGGTCAGGAAGAGGGGGAGAACACCCTGAAATTATAGCATCGAGTATCATAGTATTTTAATAAACCCTTGTCTTCATTTTTGTTAATCAAGGCGAGAGAGGCAAAACTGAATGTATTCAGTAAGGTATTTGTTAAATGATTTGTTACATAATTTCAAACATATCTCAGTTTATAAAATATAAAAATATCATTTTTACAAGGCACAGATATTTAGTGGGCTATGAATCACAGAGTTTACAGGCCAATGTATATGTGTATAGACCTTTATACCGTTACAAATGTATAATATGTACAAAATAACAAAACTGTTATTATTTAGTTATATTTACATCTTCAAACTAAAATAATCAATTACAGTGACTCATGAGATAGGATTTTCTGCCAAAATTACAAAATCGCACCGAAAAACAATTTAGGGAGGTAAATGCTAACATGCTAAACCAATGTCAAATAAATAACCATTGTCAGCATATTAGCACATCATCATGGAATTAATATCAGGAATTATTAAAGCCATTCATAAGTAAAATAATTTGAAACTCAGTCTTTTTAACCACAGAGAGTGGATTGAGTTATAACCTTCTTATATGGTACCTTTTACTGTAATTAGGAGAAAACAATCTGAAAAAGTAATATTTGGTTTTCAGTGGTTAAACTGATCAGCATACTTGCTCTAGAAGGCATTTGTTAAGATAGTGGATTTTCACTTATATAGAACTACAGTAAGGTTTCTCTCTTTTGCAGCTGCTGGCAGTGGTAAGCTTCTCACGTTAATTTTTTTTCATAGTCACAGGGTCTTTAAATCAGTGTTTGAGTGTCTTAGTGGTTCTATATATAAAAACAACACTGGATCATCAAAAGCAGGAACATGTTTTGGCACATTGCAATGCTGAAACAATTAGTCAACTATGAATATTACTTGTAACTTAACTTGCAAAAAAAAAAACACTCCTATATGCATTTATATATGTACAAATATAAGCATTTATTATGTGAAATAGTATAAATTTGCAGTGCATTAATCAGATCTAAGAGACATAACAATATTTCTTTTTATTGTGCCTGACGGGTTTGAAATGTTTAGTTTGTCAATAATGTGGTAAAATATTTTATTTTAAAATACTTTTCTGATTGTAACACTGTTATATCCAGGTAACTTGCACACAAATGATTAAGTTTGAATTGATTATCATTTGTTGTATATCACTGTATTTAGCTCCAATGCTATGTTGGAAAATACACCCTAGCCATCACTGTTGCTCCACTATTGACAGGAGATATATTGGATTTCTTGACTAAGTGGCCTCTCTCTTTAAAAACACTAGCAGATAGATTATCAAACAAAATAGTTATAGGGAATTGCAAATGAAATTAAATGAAACCTCACCTGATCTCTGGCAGTCTATATGTTGCATCTGCATGCGGTCCATGCTTGGCCCTGGTTCCTGTAGCTCTTCCTTGTCCAGATCCCAGTCGAGGTCTAGACCTCCAGAGCAGTGCATAACCTCACCGACCAGTGGACCACCCTGGGCATCACACACCTTCCTATATGCCATTATCTTACCTGGAATACAGATGCAAATCATTTCAACTGATTTTGTTTTTATATAATAACACGCATTTCTAAGAAACGTTTCTGATACTATAAAGGATTAAATTGTTTAATCAAGGAAACATTAAAAATCCTCGTATAACCCTTAGTGCAAATGATTCCATGTTATTTGTTAATAAGATCACAGGACTTTCATTCTTTTGCCTTTTCTTATAGTTAATACTACTATGAACATGAGCTATAAATCACTTGCTTCAGCTGAAATAGAACATAATAGATAATCCTTCCTTAAAAGCATCTGAAAGCAAAAACAAAACAAAGCAAAAACATATATGATGGCTGCAACAACTTTTAATGACAAAACAGTTAACAGATCCTTAGAGCAGCACATTGTAGACAATGATAGCATATTGCGTATGTTGACATATGCAGTGTCTACTGAGACTTATTTGGAAGTAAGCCAGGCAGTGTGTAATGAAAGTCCACCACCTGGGTCGGATTAAAACTGCCTCATTTGACTTAAGGTAATGGATGTTACATTGGTGTGGGACAAAGAATAAAATTTGATAAATGTGGTAAAAGCTACTTGGGCTAAGTGACTGACCAGAGCCTCTCAGCGCACAATTATGAAGAGTAAAAGCACCACAGGGGGCTGCGATTCATTTATACACGTTAAAATGACAGAGCGAAGGCCAGTTACAAGCTGTTAAGGCAAGTTAAGTAGTGAATCTAAGTAAATGTAAGTGTGTGTGTGTCTGTTTGTGCAGACAGAATTTGTGTAAACTGTAGGATAGTATACGTGTTGGTTGTGTTTTAGCCAGTAAAACCAACTCTGGGTTCAATACAGCTCCTTAACAGCATTATTAAATCTCAGTGTGGCTGGTATCACATGCATGCATAGACTGTGTGTCTGCTTGTGTATGTGCCTGTGTTGTCTGACCGGGGATCAGGTTTATAAAATCTCCCAGCTAGTGTCTCAGCATGTCATCAAGTTTAACTGTGCTTTTTATACGCTCCTCCATCAAAGTCCACCGTGAATGGACAAATGAACTGCCCAATCAATAACCGCTTGGTAGGATAAAAAAAAAATAAAATAAGATCGAGAGAGAGAATAAACAAATAAATAAAGAACAGTATCAGACCGGCTGTCAATCTTACTGGCCCTATTTCCATGAACATTGACCAGTTCATACTTGGTAGCTTATTCAATGTTAACTGGTTCAAAGAAAAACGACAGAAGAAAGGACACAAATAGAAAATCATGTTGACATGAAAGTCAGTGATGCAGGTTTGAAGTAGCAAGTAAGTCAGTTACGAGTAAGTTACAACTCTTCTCATTACTGCAGTCATTCTTTGTTTAATTGTATGTATCTTAAGCCTTTGTACTGTAATGTTATTTGTCCTTAAGTATTCATCACACTAGGCCATTTACTTTTAAAATTATTATTAGCAATTGAATATGCTTACAATTTTGTTGATAATTTAACCCACTTTCAAGAGTTGCCCCAGACAAAAATTGGATGTGGATGGGTTTCAGTGTTGCTAAAAAATGATGCTGGACCTCTTTTTATACACAAACTTTATCAAGCTGAACAGAATAAATTAAAATGGGCAGGAAGTCAGAGTCAGGGCTAGCAGAGCTAATCTGGCAATTAAAAAATGAAAAAAAAAATATGCACAGAGCAAACATCAGAAATGTGCCTAGTATGAGTTAAAGCCATGCTAAGGATGCAAGACGCTACTCGCAGAGATAAGGCCAGGTGACGTTTGACCTCATCTTAACAGACATCTCAACAAATGAAATGTATTTCATTTTCAAGCTTTAAAATGCAATATAGAGTATATATATAAGATATCCCCCTATGATTGACTGGTATGTTAAATGTCACCAGACATTAATTAGACTATATATATGTAATAAAACAGTCAATATTAATAATGACAATGATAACTAGAAATAAATCAATAAACGTATAAAGAACATAAAATCTTTTGTGTTTTTTTCCTTTCTTTTTTATGATTGTTTTACTTTTTATTAGAAGAGCCAATTGCTGCACTTAAATACCAAAATACCAAAATAACACAACAGTTGTTGCTTAAACTAATGATTGTGATTTCATCATTTTTAGCTCCGAGGAGTTGTGAATTGATTACGGATCTGTATTGTCCCTGTTTAGACACTGCATCAGTTTCATTTTTACTGATAAAAAAGAGATTTAGATAGAGAGGAGATGTGTGAGTGTGACAATTACATGAAGAGTTTTAGAGAAGAGAGAAGACAGATACAGTGAAAATGGTACAGAAGCGGTGGCAGAGATACAAAGAAACAGTTGAAAACAGGAAGCAAGGAAAGAACAGAGTGTTTATAGATGAATAAGAGAGGGTAAAAAGCAGAGGAAAGAGGTCTGGGAGTTCCTTGGCATCAATCTTCAATGCTCTACCACACTTTCATTACTTCTAGCTCAATGCAGATGAAGGCTCCTCTCAGTAAAATGGAACAAAAGTTCATTTAACTGCTGACCTTCTGTTGCAGCCTCACACACTGCAGTGGCTTTCACTTGATACCTATCACTGCTGGAGTTATAAGATTCCCACTCTTTTTTATCTTCTTTTGTACATGTAATTTAACTTTACAAGTTGCCTTTTTCATTTTGATTTTACATGTGACATGCACAGATTTAAAAATAAAAGAATATTTTAATACAACAGAATTTAAACCATGTACTGAAATGTATATTTGAAGATGCACAGATGTATATCTGAACAACAACAAACAACCTCTATTTGTCACATACACAATCATACAGAGTACAACATGCAGTGAAATGATTATGTCCGAGCTGCGGACAGGCTGCAGACATAGCCGTGCCATTCCAGG